>JAWPHD010006873.1:0-137550 GCA_037043455.1 Cyrtodaria siliqua
GCTATTTGTGCTTGAAATGTTTGTTTTTTTCGACCTCATAAAATTTAGTTTGGGCTGCGAGTTCAAACGCACAAAGCGGTTTCTCTTTATTTTTTGTACCGCGATTGAGTTCCGTCAAACAATATTGCTTTAATTAGTAAATATTCAGTTACGTTTGGTGTGTAATGTTTGCGAACGTAATTAGTTATTAATTAAATTTGTACTGACCCGCCGGGCCAATGGCTAAATTCGAAGACTGGTACAAGATAGTCTTCCGGAGGAATTGCTACAAGATGATGGGTGATATTTGATTATAAAACGTGACCGGTCTTTGGTGAATGCGACGATGGTCAAATGTAAATCTTAATTGCTTCACCATCGGGCTCAACATGCAGGTCGTTGCCTTCTAGGCTGACCCTAGTTGTTGCCATTCTAATGATAAATCCTGCTGATTTTTTTCCACTTCCTTTTGATTTTTCCTGGCATGTTGCATTGGTCGAGAATGAATCCAGATAGGTATTTTATTGAGAACTTTAGATGCCTAGATCATTATTACCAGGGGTGTAAAATTCCACTCGCCCGCTCGCATTGTCGAGTGCAAGCTGCCTGCGGACGAGTAACATTTGGCGTCTGGTCGTCCGACAGGGCGAGTGACTTTTTGCACTATAAAAATTAAGTTAAACTATCGTTCAAACACGATGTTGCAATATTTGCAAGATTTCAAATCTGGATCATTTCCGACGCGTAATTTTGTTCCGTATTGTCGTTTGCAGGACCCAGATTAACAGGTGTTTGTTTGTTACCAGGTAACCCACGTGTCATATAGACTGATTTAATTCACGCTAAAATGAATTGGAGTGAGATGCAATATATCGCTAACCAGTCAGACTGTTGTTTTTTTATATCGACACCGTAAACATGGCGGGTAAACAAGCATACATCAGGTCGCTGTTCGGAAAGTCTGCGTCAGCGACTGCAAGCAGATTCGGCCTGAGTGTCGGCGAATCAGAACGGGTATGGCTGAACAACAAGCGTAGTTCCCAACTGCTGTTAATTAGTTCTGACGTCTATTATTGGTCCAATGGTGACAAAATGCTGAAGAGAAAGTTCAGCAGAATGTTGTTGTTGTTGTTGCAGAAGTTAATTCTCTGCCGCGCTTATTTTTTTTGCCCACTCCCCGACGAATGTCCACGTGGAAGGGAATAAATCTTAATGTGTGCGCTTTCTTTATTTGCATAACAATAAAATATCCACATACTGCCCGTCAGCTACTACAGTGTATGTGAGTTAGTACACAAATGTACTTATTGTAGCTTACTATAGTGGTGAAAATAATGTTCAGGTTATATGCTGCAGGGCGAGTGGTAAATTGGTAAAGGCGAGTAGCTTTTTGCTTCCACTAGTCCTGCAGGGCGAGTGGATTTTTCCAATTTTTTACACCCCTGATTACTGATGTCTGTTTCTTGCAGTACAAAGCTTCCTTTTTATATTCCCGTAGAGATGTATTATGTGGTGGCATTGGCCGTCTGTCTGTCCCGTAGGGATGTATTATGTGGTGGCATTGGCCGTCTGTCTGTCCCGTAGGGATGTATTACGACATGTGGCGGCATTGGTCGTCTCTCTGTCCCGTAGGGATGTAATATGTGGTGGCATTGTCCGTCTGTCTGTCCCATAGGGATGTATTATGTGGTGGCATTGTTCGTCTGTCTGTCCCGTAGGGATGTATTATGTGGTGGCATTGGCCGTCTGTCTGTCCCGTAGGGATGTATTATGTGGTGGCATTGGCCGTCTCTCTGTCTCTTAGGGATGTATTATGTGGTGACATTGTCCGTCTGTCTGTCCCATAGGGATGTATTATGTGGTGGCATTGTCCGTCTGTCTGTCCCGTAGGGATGTATTATGTGGTGGCATTGGCCCTCTCTCTGTCCCGTAGGGATGTATTATGTGGTGGCATTGGTCGTCTCTCTGTCCCGTAGGGATGTATTATGTGGTGACATTGTCCGTCTGTCTGTCCCATAGGGATGTATTATGTGGTGGCATTGTCCGTCTGTCTGTCCCGTAGGGATGTATTATGTGGTGGCATTGTCCGTCTCTCTGTCCCGTAGGGATGTATTATGTGGTGGCATTGGCCGTCTCTCTGTCCCGTAGTAATGTATTATGTGGTGGCATTGTCCGTCCGTCTGTCTGTCCTTTACATTTTTCCTGACAACTGAGTATGGCTAATAACTTTCAAAGAATAAGGTCTACAGCAATAAAATGTTATAAACATCTTCAGCATGATCCAATGAATATATCTGATAAAGACACATACTCTCTGGTTGATATTTTTTGAATTTTCCAGGTGTACAACAATGAAACTTTATACACATCTTCAACATGATCCATGGAATACATCTTATAAAGGCCTATAACTCTGTGATTCATTATTTTTTTCCCCTTTAAAAAATATTTAACCTGAACTTAACATTGCCAATGACATGCATATATGCTCAGCTAGGAGGTGCTCTTGTTTGATGATGAGGTAATCTATTTGACGCCATATGATTCATTGCCCATTATTGTGTTGTGAGTTAAAATCCAGATTCCATCGCTGAGGCAACTGATTTTTCCCAACCCTATAACATCTCATTAATTTTTCCTGACTCTCTCTCACACATCTGTTAAGTAAAATCATACATATACTTTGTTTCAGATGTCGAGGAATAATTCCAACTTAGACTGTAAGGTGTATGTGGGGGAGTTGGGCTATGGTGCAGCAAAACAAGAACTGGAGGATGTGTTCTCCCGATATGGTCCACTGCGCAGCGTCTGGGTTGCCCGTAACCCACCAGGGTTTGCTTTCATCGAGTTTGAAGACCCTCGTGATGTGGATGATGCCTGTAGAGCATTAGATGGAACGTAAGTGGATATGGCTGTTTGTTTGGTGTTTGATGTCATTTTTCAGCACTTTTTAGTCTATTTATGATGATTGATGTTTTGTGTTGTGAAGGCAGACCACCCGTCAATTTCTGGGTAGAACCCGTACTGAATACCTCCTACGATGTGTAAGAATTGACATGTTCACAAGTCCAGCTCCCAGTGGGGTTCTAACCCATAGCAATGAGAGGTGAGAAGGTTTGGAACGTAAATAGATAAAAGAAGATAAGTTTGTAAACTATATTACAGAGCTCTAGATAAGGATTGTACTATTATTTATAAATTTGTTTTTTTTACCCTTAATATTTTTTTATTTGTTTTTTTTACCTCAATCTTTTTTTCTTATCAATATGTTGACCCTTCATTTGTACACATTTGCTTTAATTCTTCAGTAATACTCCGAGTTATTGTAAATTGTACAGTTTCAACTAAATTGTCACGTGTGTATGTTTTGTTTTGTTTGTGTTTCTTTTTTTTACTTTGCAATGTTTTGGTCAATGTAATCAATCACTATTTGCCGAACAGGTGACTCAGAAGAAACGTCTTCATTCATGGAAAGATGACTCATGATAAAATGTTAACTTTTTGTTTAAATTTATCATTTCTCAGCATTGCCATGTCCAATTATTACAAACTTGGGACAGTATCCTGACATACCAAACATTACACCTAAAACCCCGGCTAGAAACGCCACCAGGCACTACCTCTTGTTTGTTTACCCGGCTAGAAACGCCAACAGGCACTACCTCTTGTTTGATTGTAAACGCCACCAGGCACTACCTCTTGTTTGTTTGTAAACGCCACCAGGCACTACCTCTTGTTTGATTGTAAATGCCACCAGGCACTACCTCTTGTTTGTTTACCCGGCTAGAAATGGCAACAGGCACTACCTCTTGTTTGATTGTAAACGCCACCAGGCACTACCTCTTGTTTGACTGTAAACACCACCAGGCACTACCTCTTGTTTGATTGTAAACGCCACCAGGCACTACCTCTTGTTTGAATGTAAACGCCACCAGGCACTACCTCTTGTTTGATTGTAACGCCACCAGGCACTACCTCTTGTTTGTTTGTAAACGCCACCAGGCACTACCCAGGGCTGTACAAATAAATTTTTTAGACACTAGTCCGGGACTAGTCACCCTGTCAAAAGTGACTAGTCCCAAAAAATGAACACAAGTCCTGAATTCTTTCGATTTCTCAATATGTTAAAACTGCGTCTTGCATACTCATTACAATTCATTATACTGTTACACAGTAAAGGAAACAATCCTTATTTACTCTTCAGACAATTAATGTATGTTTCAGTAGTATAGATTGTAGACTGCCATTGGGTGAAACAGTAGCAACAGTAAGAATCACATCTGCATTTTTAAATTTCAATATAGATATTGTTTCATATTACAGTTCAGATAATCATTTAATGGAGAGAAAAAAAGTCATTACTTTGTATAGGTAAGGGGCTACAAATGAGATTCTTAACTTTATTATCACTTTACCTAATGCAAAAAATAACATGTGAATCAATATAAACATTTTATTTTTATGTTTTTGTCCACTACACCAGATGATTTTGACTTTTTGATTGGCTGTGCGTCACATTCTACATTTTTCCTCTTTTCATTTTTACTTTCACTTTCATATTTTCCTTTTTTTAACACTGAAAAAGTTCAACAAACTCATTTTGAAATGTAAACATTAGCACTGCCAAATACGAAATCAAACTGATTATGTATATCAGTTCGTTTTGTTTTTATTTCATTTTTTTGACAACTCAATTCTTCGAACGTAATTAGTACACTAACTATGCACAAACCGTTACCCCACCGCCTTTCATGTCTTTTACAATTACGCTCAACAATACACTGAGAAACAATAAAAAAAGCACACCTACCATTTTTACTTCCATTATCAAAAGTCCTTAGTTTCTTTACTCATCGAAAGGTTGCCGACAAATCGACCTGATTGCTAATTAATTAACGTGTTTGTGTTATTGTTTCAGTGTATCGCCATTTTCAGCTCACCACGTGACGAACAGGTAATCACGTGACGAACATGTGATTTACCTGTAGTAGTCGTTTCATTGGCTAGCGGGTCTGGATTAAAATAGATCGGGTCAATTGATTGGATAATGTCGACAATGCCGACTGTCAATTAAAGTAATTTGGAGGCGGGACTTCCGGCATGGTTGATTGTTGATAAAACTGCCCGGGGTAATCGCTGATCGCCGCTGTGGATGCTAATTGCATTACATAAGCGAGTGCAAATTGAAGGATTACGTTGAGAAGTGTGCTGGGGTTGTTTTATGACAGGTGGCCGACATTGTTAATTGGACATATCTGGGATCTGGGACTGAAATCTTTCAAACAGTGACACGCCCGACTTTGGTTTTGGACTAGTCCCGGGCGTCGGGCTATAGGTTTTGTACACCCCTGCAGTACCTCTTGTTTGATTGTAACGCCACCAGGCACTACCTCTTGTTTGATTGTAACGCCACCAGGCACTACCTCTTGTTTGATTGTAAATGCCACCAGGCACTACCTCTTGTTTGTTTGTCAACGCCACCAGGCACTACCTCTTGTTTGATTGTAAACGCCACCAGGCACTACCTCTTGTTTGTTTGTAAACGCCACCAGGCACTACCTCTTGTTTGATTGTAAATGCCACCAGGCACTACCTCTTGTTTGTTTACCCGGCTAGAAATGGCAACAGGCACTACCTCTTGTTTGATTGTAAACGCCACCAGGCACTACCTCTTGTTTGACTGTAAACACCACCAGGCACTACCTCTTGTTTGATTGTAAACGCCACCAGGCACTACCTCTTGTTTGAATGTAAACGCCACCAGGCACTACCTCTTGTTTGATTGTAACGCCACCAGGCACTACCTCTTGTTTGTTTGTAAACGCCACCAGGCACTACCCAGGGCTGTACAAATAAATTTTTTAGACACTAGTCCGGGACTAGTCACCCTGTCAAAAGTGACTAGTCCCAAAAAATGAACACAAGTCCTGAATTCTTTCGATTTCTCAATATGTTAAAACTGCGTCTTGCATACTCATTACAATTCATTATACTGTTACACAGTAAAGGAAACAATCCTTATTTACTCTTCAGACAATTAATGTATGTTTCAGTAGTATAGATTGTAGACTGCCATTGGGTGAAACAGTAGCAACAGTAAGAATCACATCTGCATTTTTAAATTTCAATATAGATATTGTTTCATATTACAGTTCAGATAATCATTTAATGGAGAGAAAAAAAGTCATTACTTTGTATAGGTAAGGGGCTACAAATGAGATTCTTAACTTTATTATCACTTTACCTAATGCAAAAAATAACATGTGAATCAATATAAACATTTTATTTTTATGTTTTTGTCCACTACACCAGATGATTTTGACTTTTTGATTGGCTGTGCGTCACATTCTACATTTTTCCTCTTTTCATTTTTACTTTCACTTTCATATTTTCCTTTTTTTAACACTGAAAAAGTTCAACAAACTCATTTTGAAATGTAAACATTAGCACTGCCAAATACGAAATCAAACTGATTATGTATATCAGTTCGTTTTGTTTTTATTTCATTTTTTTGACAACTCAATTCTTCGAACGTAATTAGTACACTAACTATGCACAAACCGTTACCCCACCGCCTTTCATGTCTTTTACAATTACGCTCAACAATACACTGAGAAACAATAAAAAAAGCACACCTACCATTTTTACTTCCATTATCAAAAGTCCTTAGTTTCTTTACTCATCGAAAGGTTGCCGACAAATCGACCTGATTGCTAATTAATTAACGTGTTTGTGTTATTGTTTCAGTGTATCGCCATTTTCAGCTCACCACGTGACGAACAGGTAATCACGTGACGAACATGTGATTTACCTGTAGTAGTCGTTTCATTGGCTAGCGGGTCTGGATTAAAATAGATCGGGTCAATTGATTGGATAATGTCGACAATGCCGACTGTCAATTAAAGTAATTTGGAGGCGGGACTTCCGGCATGGTTGATTGTTGATAAAACTGCCCGGGGTAATCGCTGATCGCCGCTGTGGATGCTAATTGCATTACATAAGCGAGTGCAAATTGAAGGATTACGTTGAGAAGTGTGCTGGGGTTGTTTTATGACAGGTGGCCGACATTGTTAATTGGACATATCTGGGATCTGGGACTGAAATCTTTCAAACAGTGACACGCCCGACTTTGGTTTTGGACTAGTCCCGGGCGTCGGGCTATAGGTTTTGTACACCCCTGCAGTACCTCTTGTTTGATTGTAACGCCACCAGGCACTACCTCTTGTTTGATTGTAACGCCACCAGGCACTACCTCTTGTTTGATTGTAAATGCCACCAGGCACTACCTCTTGTTTGTTTGTCAACGCCACCAGGCACTACCTCTTGTTTGATTGTAAACGCCACCAGGCACTACCTCTTGTTTGTTTGTAAACGCCACCAGGCACTACCTCTTGTTTGTTTGTAACGCCACCAGGCACTACCTCTTGTTTGTTTGTAAACGCCACCAGGCATTGTAAACGCCACCAGGCACTACCTCTTGTTTGTTTGTAACGCCACCAGGCACTACCTCTTGTTTGTTTGTAACGCCACCAGGCACTACCACTTGTTTGTTTGTAATTTTAGAAGAATCAATGGAAGGCGAGTCAGAGTCGAGTCATCCAATGGCAAGTCGCGATGGGGACGAGAGGGTCCACCAAGCCGAAGAGGGGGTCGTGGTGGTGGTTTTGGCGGAAGAGATGGTGGAAGGGATGGTGGCAGGGATGGGGGAAGAGATGGGGGCGGAAACTTCCGGAGAAACAGCAACCCCAGAGGAAGATCCAGGTTCACATGCATTTTTTATTTATCATGATTTTTGTTGTTTTTGGTGCACATGTGAGTTTCTCTGACAGCAAAAAAGTCTTAAACTTTTGTTCTATACATTATTAT
This sequence comes from Cyrtodaria siliqua, assembly GCA_037043455.1. NCBI lineage: Eukaryota > Metazoa > Mollusca > Bivalvia > Adapedonta > Hiatellidae > Cyrtodaria > Cyrtodaria siliqua. The sequence continues at coordinate 7,846 of JAWPHD010006873.1, forward strand.
AGCTCTACTGATTAAAAATAACCTGAGGCGTCCGTCTATCCATAAATATAATATTTTTATGGTCTCTTCTCACCCAGAATGGCTAGGTGAAATTTTATTTAACTGCACATGAACATTCACTAAACTTTCCACTTCCTGGCAGTGCTCGAAAGGTAGGATAGCCCGACGCCCGGGGCTCCTCTAAATCCATTCCGGGTCTCATTTTGCAGACAAGGAGCCCGTCGGGTCTGTCTAAAAAAAATAATCTCCAAAATCTATTTTACTTGATCTCAAGATCCCCAATACTCCCATGTGTATTGTGAACTGTGAAAACACTTGCAATAAAGTAATTAAAATGTGTGTGAAGTATTAATATTTTGCCTGGCTTCGTGTCGGCAGTTTGTCACAACAGAGATCGACAATTATTGACATAAAACTACATTATCCTGCTATTACGGTTGTGTTTTCTTTCCTCTTTGATAAGAAATACAATTTTTGGCATTCAAAACACATTAATGCATGAAAAAAGTTCGTAATTGATGGTATTTCGATTGAATGTTTGTGAAATTTTCGGGCCGTAAAAGTGCGGTGTCATAGAAGTTCGTTCAGATGGTACATAATTTCGGATATATATATTATTATTATTATTTTTTTTTACATACCGGTAATCGAATAAGAAAAACATTTCTATTCAATTATTTAATCCATCATTCTTTCTTTCATCAATGTTAGTAAGGAGTTCCTGGAATCCTACTTTTAAATGAATTCTAGTCTAGGCTCCTAATACTTTAACTTTGACAAAATGAAAAATATAGCTAGAGGAGGCCCTGATAGTCTAATAAAACCTGATTAAAAATTTGGCTCCAAGTTCGGCTCTAGTTTTACCAAGTCGGCTCTGATTATTATCGTTTGGCAAAAGTGCTAGTACTCTCTTTGCATCAGTTATAAATTACTATGTAATATTCTATTCTAACGTATTTGAAACAAAGTCCGCTGACGAGAGAGCATAAAGTGGTAGTAAAAAGAAAAATATAGTCAGAAGAGGTTCTGAGTTTGATTAATACATATGTAACAAATGTGTGCTATAAAAGTGAATAAAGACACATTTCCACTAAGAAAAAAATATTGGACTTTTCGATTTTAAATCAGGGCCTGTCCATTTTAAATCAGGGCCTGTCCATTTTCAGAAGCAACAAGCCCTGGGCCTGTCTCTTAAATTAATTTTCTGTGAGCACTTCCTGGTAAAACAATGATGGCCTTTTTTTAAAAAAAATAATGTTTGTTATAACTTTGACTATGTTATGGAAATTAATATTTAAAATTTAAATTTTGCATATTCTGCCTTACCCTTCTGGCAGCATGCCATTCTTCTGTTTGTGTACTCTGAACTTTGAGGTCACGGTAGAGCGCATAGATGTTCTTGAACTCTTGTTAAATATATTAAGCAAATCTTTCTTGACATACAATCATTTAAAATAATTATTTATCTAAAATGTTATTCGTTCAACAGTTGTTTGCAATCTCTTATTTTTTCCTTCTTAAAGTTCTTTCTTTCCGTCTTAATACTAAATTTTGTTGTTATAAAAAATATCTCTTTCCTTTAAAGTGAGTGTCTTAAATCTGTGCTATTTTCTAGTAAAGATAGTGTATTTACATAATGAATTATAGTTACTTCAGTACATTTTGATATATTGATTTTAAAGCTTTTAATGAGAGTTGTCATATGCCCAGATGGCAACCATATTGCACAGTGCCATAAGGCAGCTGTCTGGCTGCGGTTTCTACACATATTCTTGTTATGCATGCTCTACTCCTGAACTTTCCCACTATCCATGTTTGTTTATTATTAACCAGGCAACTTGACTGATAATCTGATATATTTACGTGTTTTATTGTTAAAATAGGACTGGGTCTTCGTTTCCCCTCGTCGCACGTGATTTTAAACTATTTCCCACATTAGTCTTCAACATGGACGTCGTCGTAGAAAATCGACGCGACAACAACAGGCCTCAATGATCTGCATGATGCTGCGCTTGATTGATTATTGATCCATAATGTTAGGGTCTACACATCCAGGCCCCCTCACCGTAAGGTGGATCTGTCGACTCATAAACGACGAAAACCCACGTCATTGTAAGCATAAAGCCGCATCACATATGAGCTTCTCGACTGAAAACGACGACAGAATGTCAAATAATTGTAGATCACAAAAGCAACAAATGGGGTTGTCGACGTTGGACTGCCAATTTTAAGTGATGAAACAAACTTTATTATTTTCTCGTCATTTGATCGGCTGTGTCGGCTCGCTGCAACCTCCAAAGTATGTGGTAAATATAAGCATAAGGACGTTACATCCCACTGGATCTATCATCACCATAACATCCCATCATCCAGACCTGTCGACGCAGAAACTCGCCCGTCGTAGAAAAGCGCACATCATCCAAATACGTAAGCCTTCACCTTAGGTATAAGCGTTTCTACAAATGTTACCCCATCTGGCAGCCTGCCCTACGCCCTCTAACGACATGTATTTATCATACCATTGAATATTACAAATCCACGCTGCATTTAAGGAAAGGTAATGTCAGAACATATTATAGCACTTTGAATGTCATTAACATTTGTACAATTTATTTAAAGAAACTTAACATTGTAAAAACAGGTAGAGCTTTAGAGATGAAGTAGGTATTTGAAATAAATGAATAATTATGTAGAAGTGTTGTTAAGATTCTAAATTCAACGGCCCTGAACTGCACACGTGAGACTATTTCCTTTGGCAAAATAGAAGCTGGACAAATTTTAAGTTGGACTTGATTGATTCATAATTTTTACTAGATAGTGCTGGAAAAGTTAATACTTTGAGGCTTAACTAATAAAAAATGGTGTTTTGTTTCCTGTAATGGACTGATTCTTGTGAGTGAAGTCCTTTGATGTTTATTTTAAATCAGTATTTTGCTCACTGGTAAAATATTACCACATATCAATGAGTCGGGGAGGGGAAAAAGTGCTAGTTTTTGGTGGAGATGGGTTTGTGAATTGCTGGATCAGGTTATACCTTTAAAAAGTATTCCCAACCAATATGTTGAAAATAGTGCATGAGAATCTTAACAACACTAATTTGGTGTATTTAGTCTTTTTAGGCACCAATTACACATATTTGATCTAATTACATATTTAGTTACCTACGCTTATTTTGTCTAATTATATATTTGGTGTAACTATGTATTTACATCAATTGCTTTTGGCGCTTTTTACAGTCAAAGTTTTTTTGGCATTTGAAAACACAGTTTTGATAGAATTAACATATATATATCAATGAAAAAATTAAAAAAACTTGTTGAGAAATGAATAATTCTCCTGAAAGTTGTTTTTGATAGATAACTAGAAACTAGCATCCCAGTTGTACAATAACAGCCTCGACACACTGAGCAAAACTATTCTACATCCTTTTTGTCATGTTATTTGATTACTCGGAATTCTAAATTTTCTGCTGTCCCATTAACAAGGAATTCATATGGAAAAAGAAAAAACTCTGTTATTTTCAAAACTTAGGTATTTTTATGTGTCACTTAATATTCTTTTTCCTTTGATATAAAATTTATTTAGGGATCATTAAATTAGGTGTCTGAAAATGCCTTGAAAAAATTGGCTCAAACATGCGCACTCTACAAAAGTCTTGATACTTGTCATGCTTATTTGGTCTAAACATGTTTTTTGGTCTAAGTATGTGTTTGGTCTACTATAATTATGTGTTTGGTCTACTATAAGTATGTGTTTGGGCTACTATAAGTATGTGTTTGGTCTAAGTATGTGTTTGGTCTACTATAAGTATGTGTTTGGGCTACTATAAGTATGTGTTTGGTCTACTATAAGTATGTGTTTGGTCTACTATAATTATGTTTGGTCTACTATAATTGTGTTTGGTCTACTATAATTATGTGTTTGGTCTACTTTTATTGTGTTTGGTCTACTATAATTATGTGTTTGGTGTCTAAGTATGTAGTTTGTCTTAAATGTATTGTATCTCTAATTGATAATTCGACAAATTATTTAAAATAATGAAATTGCGCATAGAAACGATATGTAGGAAAACAGGTTGCTTTGGAAATGGGAAGCTTTTGGAAGTTGACTGTAATGACAGAGAGTTTAATGAACATATTATCAAGGGGGTCAATACAACACTGTTTAACTATATTTTTATCACATAACTTGCAGTGTGGGACCCCGTGTGGTTGCCGGGGGCCGTGTTTGGTCACGGGGCAAAGAATACGGCCACTGCAGATCCCTTTGAAGGGGTAGGCAGAGGGGTAAAATCCCCCCAAATTCATGTTCATTTTATCATTTTTTGTTCATGTTCATTAAAGGTCTTCATCATGATCCCTGCATTGTTTCAGGTGCCATCCCGCTCGCATCAAAAGAGCAGTGGCAGAAAAACAATAACGTGGCTCCAGCGTAAACGGAGTTTCTACGATAGAATTTGCAGCAACTCTGCAGTTCAGGGTGAGAAGGTTCTAGGCCCATTTTCCATATTTTATCTCGCTTTACATGGAAGATGAGCCTGGCATGTTCATGCCTGCTAGGCGCCATATAACCTTTTCATGTATTGGTGCGCCTTAAAACCCCAATTCAATTCAATTGCAGTGTGGGAGTGCAATGAAGCCATGATGTAATTATCATATAACACTAGTGAAATAAATGTGCAAATGAAGGCCAAATCATCATTCGGTTCTTTCTGTTCAGCTTGGTTTGCAGTTGAATTGCCTAGTCAATTTCCGTAACCATTTATAATGCCAGATTATAGAAAACATATATAGGAAGCTACAAGGGAGCTGCAATAAAAAAATCCTTGTGAGGCTTTTTTTTGAGTTATGTGATAAATAGAATCTTTCATTCGTGCCTATTTAATATTGAATTTATTAAACTCTTTGGATAAAATTGATATGATCCTCGGCACTGCCTCGTATCATATAATTTTATTGAACTTGTTTAATAAATTCAATATTAAACATGCGCTCGTGTAAGATCTTCAATATAGATAAATATGATACAGCAATGTTGTCATTGTCTTGTTGCTCTAGCTGTAGAATCCAGTGATAAAGATGGTACAGCAATGTTGTCATTGTTTGTTGCTTAAGCTGTAGACTCCAGTGATAAAGATGATACAGCAATGTTGTCATTGTCTTGTTGCTCTAGCTGTAGAATCCAGTGATAAAGATGGTACAGCAATGTTGTCATTGTTTGTTGCTTAAGCTGTAGACTCCAGTGATAAAGATGATACAGCAATGTTGCCATTGTCTTGTTGCTTTAGCTGTAGAATCCAGTAATAAAGATGGTACAGCAATGTTGTCATTGTTTGTTGCTTAAGATGTAGACTCCAGTGATAAAGATGATACAGCAATGTTGCCATTGTCTTGTTGCTTTAGCTGTAGAATCCAGTGATAAAGATGGTACAGCAATGTTGTCATTGTTTGTTGCTTAAGCTGTAGACTCCAGTGATAAAGATGATACAGCAATGTTGTCATTGTCTAGTTGCTTAAGTTGTAGAATCCAGTGCTAAGATCTTTTCTCTCAAATTTATTTTAACTTGAAAACAATTCTGATTGGTAGAGCAAATGAAATAGTGACTGTGCATCTGAAACAAAAGGTCAATTTGCTGCCACTGGAAGGAGCTTTTTTGTCATAAATAAAAGAAATGCTCATTCCCTTTGGCAGCAACAGTCAGTATTTACTTCGCTCTACAAAATTGTTTTCGAAGTTAAATGAATTTGAGAGAAAAGATCATTGCACTGGATTCTACAACTAGACAATATAACTAATAATGTTGTAAATGTCCAATCTGTATCCGAAATGCAAGACAATATACATGTTTGAAAGCATACTTGGGACTCAACTAAAAAGATGGTTTCAGTAATGATTTAAAATAATTGACAAACTAAGTGAAGTTCAAAAATGAAAACAGTCTCTTGTAACTATTTTGGTTTGTTTGGAACTGCCAACAATATCAGAAAAGTTGGTCAGTTTTATTATCAAATAGCTTATGGTCTGGGAGTTGAATATTACACAATTTCTATCTTTTGGTGGTTTTTCTAAACTCCTTCATGACATTGTGTCAAGGCACGCTTTAAGACGTTGTGTGATGTTATATGTGCTAAAAAGAATCTCACATTCTTGCTAAATTATATAAACTCATTTGCAAAAAGGTTGTGATGTTCTGTCAGATGTTGCTTCATCTAATTTGGGGAATGGTCTTGTCTTTACATTGTTTAGTATGAAGGAGTAGAGTTTTAACACAAATTTAGTTGTAGCATTTCTTGAAGAGGGCAGTTCAAGAGACATGTTAAGGGCTGTGTCCACTTTATTATTAATAACACCTATAGTATCATGGAAATATTGGACTTTTGGTTCATGGTGTTTGTACCTTTGTAAAGTTACAACTATACATTTACAATTCGGTAAAACGGCATATGTTATTATTTGCAGGTCAAGGTCACCAAGAAGACGTTCGCCATCGCCAAAGAGACTCAGAAGCAGGTATGCTGCATTGTGCTTATAATTAAGAGATGAGTTTTTATACAATTTATTAAAATCAAGTACAACTTTTGTTTTATAAGCTTATCATTAATATTTGTCTTTAAATTATTGTCCCTACTAGACTCGACGAACTAAGAACAATGGAGGCCGCCTTTTAGTTTCTATGGTGTTTTACGTCATTTTCGTCTTTTAGAATGTCCCAAAACGAATATGTATCCATATTACATCCGGTATTTAATTGAAATGAATACCTTCGATTTATCTTCATGTTATTTTTTAACCAGATTATTTTAATTATCCTCTGAGACGACCAGTTTGAATTTGAAGTCAGTGTTTCTCGAGATGTTTTAGACAAAATTAGTTGGGAATTTGAATTCGCCAAACGGCCGATGTTTGGCGAATTTGCTAAGATTTTTTATGATTTTTATTTGCCAATTCCATTTTCCTTTCGCCTATGGCAAACTGGAACTGGCAAATGCTTAGCGCGAGCCTAGACATGTATTCGGTAATATACCACCTTCATGTAAACAAGGCCATAGCCACTGTATAAACTGTTTACAAAATGTGGTACAACTCAAGTACGACTCAAATGTTAATAGGATTTTCTCTTCAACAGGTCTCCAGTCCATACAAATACCAAGCGTGCAGCCTCAAAATCACCGGAAAGGAAGTAATAATCTTCAGTGCATAATTTATACATTTATATTAGCCACTTAAGACATTTCTATTACTTGCATTTCTCAAACAGTTTTGAATGTATTGTTCCCAAATTTCATATACACATGATGACCACATGTCCCTTCTACATCACAAATTGTTGATTGCCTAGTTTATTACAGAATTATTGCCTTTGTTTGACTGAGAATTTTGCACTCTAATATTGTATAATGTTCCTTAACACATTTTTCTCAAACAGTTTCACTCGAATGTTCCACTCTAATATTGTATAATGTCCCTTAACTAATGTCATTTTTATGCTTCCCGAAATATTTCTCTATAACCCCTCATTAGAATTTCGCGAAAATTGCTAGAAGTATCAATATCCATGGAGTTCTGGCCCTTGTATTTTTAATGCATATACACTACTCAACTTGTATCTTGGTCACTTTTCAAATAATGAAATATTTTTTGATAATTCATATTTTCATTTGAAATGTTAATGCGTCGTTACAAATATCGCTAGCGATTTATAAAACTTAATCTGCCTTGATTGGACTAAAACCTTGTTGATAAACTTATATATAAAAGATTGGTATGTTTTTGTTGATTTCCAGCTTTTAGTATTCATGTTGTTTTCAAAAAACCTGGGTGATCGATTATAAAAGTTGAGTAGTGTATATATATATAGTAGTCAAATAGAAAATTCTTGTCTTCGAAAGTACTTATGGGACTGCATTGAAACTTCACACAATGATAAAGGGCAGTAAGAGGAAATGCAGTGCACAAGAACCGTAACTCTGTCTTCATTCAAACTAGACTTATTGCCCTTTGTTATTTTATACTTGTAATTCTTGTCTGGAGTATAACTTTAAAACTATGAATGAGACTGCAATGAAACTTCACACTATGATAGTGGATTCAGCTTGTCTGTCCGTATGTTCGAAGACTCAATGTTGTCCGATCAGTAACTTTTGTTAGTAATGAGGTATTGTGATGAAACTTGCAGGGCAGGTAGCTTACATGGAAAGGAAGCTTGTGATTGCATTTGGGGTCAAGGTCATTCAGTAACTTTTGTTAGAAATGAGGTATTGCGATGAAACTTGCAAGGTAGGTAACTTATATGGAAATGAAGCTTGGGATTGCGTTTGGGGTCACTGGGTTCAAGGTCACTGTTGCTCAAAATGGAAAAACAGTTTCCGCTCAATAAAATTTGATATAAATGAAGTAATGAATGCGATATTGGAATCAAACTTGCTGTGTTGGTAGCTTATATGAAAAGGAAGTTTGGGATTGCATTTGGGGTCGCTGGGGTCAGAGTCAAGGTCACTGTTACTAAAAATTGCGATAAACTTGCCGGGTAAGTAGCTTATATGGAAAGGAAGCTTGGGATTGCATCAGGGGTCACTGGGGTCAAGGTCACTTTTGTGGAATTCTGCTCAGACATTTTCTATAGTTTTTTCTACATAACAGATTTTCTTTAAACTTTTTGTACAGTAAGTCTGTTCTATATATAGACAGAAAAGGCAAAAATAATGGTAGGTCACCATGCTTGTTAAAATTTTAAAAAATAATTTGTAATGCCACAGTCATGTCAATCTGTCCAAAAAGTTGAACAAGTCCATAAAATAGCTAAATAAGATATTTTTGAAGTCTAATCATTTATTCATTGGTCACAATTCTGCTAAAATTGTATTAAAGTAAAGAACATTTAATTACAATAACATTTAAAGCTCATCTTTATGTAAAACCTATATTTTTTTACAAAATCTGTTGAGACCATTACCACAATTTATGCACAAATTAGCCCATAATGATACAATTTCCTCTTTTTTTTTGTATGTTCCCAATAACAAGATTTTTTTTAAACTTTCTAAGCACATAATTTAACATATATAAAAACAAAATGTGCAATAAAAATGATAGGTCCCCATGCTTGTTTAGAAAAAGAATTTGAAACCCTACCCCTATGCTAAAAGGCCAAGTTTTGTATGAAATTATATAGAAATGGTATATTTTCCTTTTTTGTTATGTTCCTAATAACAGAATTTGTTCAAACTTCCAAGGCACTTATTTAAACATATATTTAGACAATATATTCAATTAAATTTATAGGTCACCATGCATATTGAGATTTAATATTGGTTTTTGGAACCGTACCATTATGCTTAAATTTTTTAATTTTGTTGGAATTTTTACAAAACGCTATATTTTTCCTATTTTATGTATCTAATAATAGCCCTTTATTTAAATAAAGACAATAAAAAAATAAATAAAAAATCAAAAAAAATCAAAAATCAAAAATCAAAAAAAAATTCAAAAATTCAAAAAAAGAAGAAAAATAGAACTAGACATCAAAAGCAACATTCCAGTAAATTTTGAGGAAAATCCATCCAATAGTTTTAGAAGTGAAGTGCCCAAAGAAGCTGCGCATGGAAAACCACAGCAAATGCCTTTAAGTAAGGAATGAAATATTGGAATGAAACTTGCTGAGTAGGCACCTTATATGGAAAGGAAGCTTAGGATTGCATTTGGGGTCACTGAGGTCAAGTGCAAGGTCACTGTTACTAAAAATATAAAAAATGGTTTCTGCTCGAAAAACCTGGAATTTCCACGTTTCTTGTTGATTTGACTATTATACCTCAGCAAAAGGATCATACCCTCTAACAGAAGACAAATCATTATTACATTTATAAAGATTAGGTAAGACAGTCATATTATAATATTTTTCCAATTCTGCCTTTTTCTGCATATTTAGCACCTACATAACCTTTTAGCTATCAGTTAAAAAAACAAAAACAAACATGGTTAGTAATTTATAAAATCTTTGTGACAATTGTTTTCTACCTTATGCCTAATTTATGATAATATCATTTGCACCAAATTTCTTCTCTTATCGTTAGCAAAGACTGCTAACATTCTTCCCCATATGGTAAAAGGCTTGACCGGGGGTATTTGTTAGCCTTTGGCTTACAGTTCTAGTTTCTATCTGTAATGCATTTAATGGAATATAAGAGAAAACATGTTGCTTTTCTTGTATTGCAGCCCATATTTGGGTTTTGATGTTTTTTCAACTCGATAACCGATCTTTGGTCATATTTTGACGTTGCATAATTCATTGATCATTTGTATCAATTTTCCCACCAATTCTAAAGGTGTGCGACATAAGCGATTCATTTGATGGTTGTTATCCGATATGTTCGTACAGTTGTCGCTTGAATTTAATCGAAGGGCTATTCCATAAAAGCATACCCCTGGCCCCAGGAAGGCAATTTAATAAACATCTATGGTTGAATACTGTTTCTATTTGGATGTTTCCTAACTGGAATTTAAATTTATGTTTTCCTTAATTGGCTTTTATTTTTTGTTTACAGGCCTGCATCGGGTAGAAGAGAATGGGACTGAATCTTGGAGGCATAATGTTACGTCAACAGTGTATATACATGTCATTATTTATACAGATCTGACAATATAGAACCTCCCGACAAAATGACGTCGCGTCACGCTGGGAATGGGAAGCTTGTGCATTAAATTGTTAAATATAACAAAAAATACAAAATGCTGAAGTCGTATAAATGTGAAAATGGAACTGTATCATACTACGACGACATCGTTGTGCCGTTAGTGTAAATTAAAATATTGAAAGAAAACACATGCACACTTGATACAAGACAAATGTTAGGTTGGCCTACCCACAATATAGACATGATCATCTCTGTGCGTGTTACGGTTTCAACATTGGTTTGTTTGCGGGACAAATTCTCATTGATGCGGGATATGTCACTGATTAAAGCATAGTCTGTGTGCTTGTCTCTGGAATAATGACATACATGTGAATGTAAAGGGTATTGGTAGTAGGATAACTGGGGAAGGTTGCTAGCGGAAGAAAATTAGTGTGGCATTTTGTGGCTTTTAATTGCTTTAACTTGTTTCCACAATTATAGATGTGTTTTGTAGTGTTGTTCACATAGTAGTAGTTATATTTGTCCTTTAAGATCATATCATTTGGTAATTGTTAGGGTATTAATTTATTTTTATGCCCTCGAAAGGAGGCATATAGTAATCACACCGTCCATTGGTACGTCCATCCGAAACAGTCATGTTCCAGCCATAAGTTTGAAAGTAGTGAAGGGAATTGCATGAAACTTCACAGACATGATAATCACAACGGGTGTGTCGCGCGCAAGAATCAGGTCCGTATCGCAAAGGTCACACTTGCAGGTCAAAGGTCAAAAAACTTTTCGGAGGAATTTGTCATTTATCGTGACATTTCTTGTTAGTTTCTAAAACACCACACTCAATAGCAGGTGAAACTAATCTATACAAAATCAAGCTGCAAAAGAAGAAGTGTATTTTATAGTATTATAGCGGAAACTTCCTTGCTATGGAGATGAGATTTTTATCATTGTATATAAACTTAAGATTTAAAAAATGTTTGATGTTAAATGTCATTTTTCAGCATATTTAGGCTATGTATGATGGTCAGTTTTTTAGTGATGGAGGCAGACCACCGACTGGTGGAGGCAGACCACCCACATATTCTTGGGTAGAACTAGTCCTCTACACCTCCTGCCATCAGTAAGAATCAAGACCTTTTAAAAATGTATGCATATATTTCATTGCAAATCTTTCACATGGACATCTTCACTTAGTTCTCAGGAATTAATTCCAAACAATGTTTACACAACTTGTTATGAAATTAGTAACATGCCCACCTTAGATTGTTTATCGCAGCATTGCTTGTTTAAAAGCGTACATTTTTTTAAGTTGTTGTATTTATTGGGGAAAAGTACTTTTTATTATTTAAGAAATAATAAAAGAAATAATAAAAGAAGATTTAAACTATGTGTCAAGATTTAAACTATGTGTCCTGTTAAATTATTATACTCAAACAAAATAATTTAAGGACCACGAAATAGAACAGTAATAATCACTTAATCTTTAATATTATGGATTTCATATTCAATCATATAAAAAGTCAATACGTAGCAATTGTAAAAGAACTAAACTTAAAAATTGAAGAAAGACAGTAAATTGTTCAATTACAGTGCTTTAAAAATTTACTCAAATCTAAGCACGGTCCTTAAATTATTTTGAGGAGTATATTTTCTTATATGCTGAATGTGTTTATTTAGAAATTGTCTTAAGGTGCGCCTTAAAACCCCAATTCAATAGTTTATCATAAACTATGTTCCTATATAAACCAGTTGCATTATAATGAACTATATGCCAAATTTCTAGCTCATAACTGTAATAAGGACTGACAATTCATCATTATACCCCCACTATCACAAAGTGAAGTGCAGGGGGCTATATAGGAATCACACTGTCATTCACATCCCATCACGTAATACATTTTTGTCCTGTCTCGTCGTGTAACATTTTTTTATTACATGCATTCCTCAAACAGTTTTTGCACTGTGTATGCAAACGTGGAAATGTGGCTCCATCATAAATGGAGTGTCTATTATAGAATTTGCATTAACTCTGCATTTCTGCAGGTAAGAAGTTTCTAGGCCCATTCTCCACATTTTATCTTCATGTAAATGGAGGATGAGCCTGACAAAAACATTCATTCCTGTTAGGTGCTATATAACCTTTCATGTGTTGGTGCGCTTTAAAACACAATTAAAACAGTGTAAAAAGCGTGGGTATATATCGCCTTCAGTGATAGTTCCAGTTTAGCATTTTGTCATCAATAAAAAGACCATCATTCTCGTGGTTAATCTGACACTAATCATTAAATAGCATTTTTCAAGGTAGGTGAAACTACACACTGTTCTTTTATGACTTTTAATTAAAGTTCTCATGTATATTGTCTATTTTAATGAAAATGCAAATATTAGATTGTGCTACATTTTGTATCAGATTAATTATTAAGTCGTTTAATTTAATATTATAATTGAACGTATGAAAATGAAGGCTTTATTTGTTTATACTGATACAGAGCATTTTAGAATCACCAAGTTTGAATAAACTTCACCTACCTTTTCACCTGTGGGCTTCCCTGTGTGGTTGCCGGGGTAGAATACAACCACTGCAAATCCCGCTGGAGGCAGAGGGGTAGGACCACCCTACCCTTCATGTTCATTTTGTCATTTTTTTATCAGGCTCATTCAAGGTTTTGTTCATGACACCACATATGCATATGTGGAAACTTGGCTCCATCGTAAATGGAGTGTCTACAATAGAATTTGCTACAGTTCTGCAGGTTAGACGGTTCTAGGCCCACTCTCCATATTTTATCTAGATGTAAATGGAGGATGAGCCTGGCATGTTCATCTCTGTTTGATGCCATATAACCTTTCATGTATTGGTGCGCCGTAAAACCCCAATTCAATTCTAATTCAATCGCCTGTTGGCTGTTGAATATCTCTGACATCTTGGACATGTTAACATTATAGTAAATGTTGGACAAGTCCACGTCAGGCTGGAAGAAAATCTGATATACTAATAAATTAAACAGTTTTTCTCCAACTTGTGTACATACATATTCAGTCTTGGCAGAACTGAAAGTTAGTCTTAAGGGGCCACGCAGCAGTCATGCAGTGTGTAAACATTTTCGCGCATCAAGATTAACGTCTACAAATTAAAATGTATCCTTTTTCCTTCCTCAACCCCATATCCAGTATAAAGTTGAGTTTAATTGGATATTAAAGGGAATGGAGTGACACAGCCTGACCATCTTTATTATTGAGAGTTCTGGAAAACTTGAGTAATTAAGTGTGAACAAATTATCAAAACTTGATGATAAACAAAAAGATATGATCATTTGAAGGTTCTGTAGAAAGGATATGGAAGCCAACATATTTTGTTTGAGAGCTATATGACAACACAGTTCTATATGAAAATATGAAAAATATGTAAACTTAATGGCAATAATACTTTATATGACCAGTAAAATGAGTTTGCATTCACTTGCAGTGATTTTGTTTGCTTTAAATGATATTTATCACTATTCCATATATGGTAATTTTGAACTATGACATCATAGTTCTCAAAATGGCGGCTCCCATAAACCTTCAAAAGGTCATATATTTTGTGTTTATCATCCAATTAGAACTCTGATTAACAGAGCTTGTTTGGCTGTGTCGCTACATTCCCTTTAAGGTGCACCATCACAAAAAAGGTCATATGTCATCAACAGGATAGGAATTCCAGGCCCACTCTCCATTTACATCCGAGATAAAAATATGCAGAATGGGCCTAGAACCTTCTCACCCGCAGAGTTGCTGCATATTCTGTTGTAAACACTTCGTTTTTCGTTGGAGCCACAATCATTGTTTCAATACAGAGATCAGGATGAAGACCTTTAATGAACAGGACAAAATGAACATAGATTCTGTCATTCAGGAGGATCTTACCCCTCTGTCTGGATAATCAGTGGCCCTACTTTTGCCCAGAAACAACATGGAGTTTCAATATACAAATACTTTAAAACATCTACAAAGATACTTTTGAAGCTCGATTGCTATATGTCCCTTTAATTTGTCCATTCCCAAATGTGTGTTGTTGTATTAACTTATTATATTTATGTTGATTTTAAATCGGTCTGTGACCACATCTTATGAATTTTTTTTGATAAATTTGTATGATATGAACCGTTGCACACGAAAACGTCCCTTCGGACACTTCGACGACAACATCGTAAACAATTTATGACTTAGGCCAGTAATCAAGTAATTACTATCAAATTTCACGTCACTTCCGTGTTTTTCCTAATTATTATGTCATAGGGAATATGTTTTATTAATATAAATAGTTGATGCTATACAAAATGGTAATTGTTTATATTTTTGTTGTTGTTTAATGAATGACGTCGTCCAAGACGCTGACTTCAACGTCAAAATATTAATGGTGAGTACAATCTTTAATTTTCAAATTGAGATCAGATCATTTTTAATTAAGATATCAACATACAATAAAGAGATTTTAAAGAGAAAATCTCCGTGTTTCATAGACATCAAAAAACATAAAATTTCAAAATTTTGTCTGAGGGGTCGTTTTCGCGGGTTTCGGATCAATTATATGTTATATTGTTATTCATGAACAAAAATGGCATATTCATTTTAGAGCCCAAAAGCTCAAAACACTCTACATTTCTAATTTTCTCAAATCCTTTTATATTATATTAATTGTTTAAAGATCAAATCAAATTCATATTTATATTTATTCTTTAAAGAAACTAACCCACCAAATAATGACAAGATCAAAACTTTATCCAGGTGTTCAGGTCATCTAATAATGTATATGTGCCATTAAAATTAAAGGTTTATTCACGGTTTCTTAAAATATGATTGAATATACATAAAATAAATTATGAGAAACGTCAAATTCGACGCTCCAGTTTTGGGTTTGGCCTGTCCAGTTAAAGCCGTTTATATTGTGTCTATAGAGTTTAGATTCTCAAAATGTGTAAACATCAGACATGTTATGTGGGTATAGAGGCCCAAGTTAAGGTTGAAAAATAATGGTATTTTCTGTTCTAAAGGGCCAAGCATAATGAATGAACCTGACTCCGTATTTATATATCCTTGGTTACGCACCATGGTTTGTTAAAGCATTTTAAGCCCAACTTCATGCAAAATCTTTTTTTATGTTTTCTGCGTAAACAACACGGTACTAACACCATACTTTGATTGATATGGCATTTTTAGCTCTACTTGCCAAGGGCCAGCAGAGCTTATGGGATGGCGAGTTGTCCGTCGTCCGTCGTCCGTCCATCCGTTATTTTTTACCTCGTTAAGACGATAGGGCCTTCATTTTTCATTTGATTTTTACCAAACTTTAACATATTGTTAATATCAATGAAAGCTCGGACAAGTTCGAAAACCGGCCAGATCGGACCAATAACAGCAGAGTTATGACCCTTGATTTAGTTAAAAAGGCTATATTGCTATATTTTGCCTCGTTAAGACGATAGGGCCTTCATTTTTCATTCTGTCTTTACCAAACTTTACCATATTGTTAATATCAATGAAAGCTCGGACAAGTTCGAAAACCAGCCACTCTTTTTCGAAAACCAGAAACTCTTTTTCATATTTTTGAATTATTTCACTTTGAAAAAAGGATTAACCTGGAACTTAACCTTGCCAAGGATGGGCGTATGTGTCCCAGTATGCGGTACTCTTGTTTAAATTTTAAGATTCTTAAAAAACATCAGCTTGATGTAAACCCTTTAAAAAGTGGTTTTATATAAACTGATAAAATAATATATTCTTAGCTCTACTGATCAAAGATCGGCAGAGCTTATGTCGTGGTGCATTGTCTGTCTGTCCGAGCTTACGAATTGGTACTTAGGTGGGTAGAGTTAGGGAACAATAGAGAACAATAGATGCTATTTATTCCATTTCTATTATGTGGCGGAAAATGATTTTGAGTGGCTAGAAGAACAAAAGAGTGAACACAGGAGTAGCCACCTAAATACTGTTTCATGATAACCGTAAATGTTTTATTGTAGCCACTACTCCTCTGAAACTACTGGATGAAATTTCATGAAACTTTACAGGAATGTTGCCCTAGATGTCTAGTTGATCCTAGCAAAATTTCACTTTGATGTGAAATCCAAGATGGCCGACGAAGCTAAAAAAATGTTTTTTAAAAACAAGTTTGTAGCGACAACTTCTTGAAAGCTATAAGTGATATTGATATGGGACTTTTTCTGAAATGATCAGCATGTCATAATGTTGGTCCTTGTCAAAAAAAATTGAATCAATGTTAAACATGGCTGCCAGCGGCCATCTTTGTTTACATAGAGTTGTATAGTAAGAACTTGTAGCGACTTTTCTCAAAAACTTCTTGATGGATTTTCATGAAACTTCACAGGAATGTTGCTCTTGATGTCTAGTTGATCCTTTCAGGTCAGCCGGCAATTCAAGAAGGCCCCAACGGCTAAAAAAAAGATTTTTAAAAAACAAGTCTGTAGCAACTACTTCTTGAAAACTACAAATGATATTGATATGGGACTTCTTCTGAAATGATCAGCATGACTTCATGTTGATCCATTTCGAAAATTATTTTATAACTCTTTGTTTACATAGAGTTATATAATAGAAACTTGTAGTGAGTACTCCTCTGAAACTACTTGACAGATTTTCATGAAACTTCATAGGAATGTTGCTCTTGATATCTAGTTGATCCTAGCAAAATTTTATGTCTGCCAGAAATTCAAGATGGCTGCGACAGCTAAAAATAGATTTTTGAAAAACAAGTTTGTAGCGACTACTTCTTGAAAACTATTAAGTGATATTGATATGGGACTTTCTCTAAAATGATCAGCATGACATGATGTTGGTCATTGTTGAAAATCGTTTTGATTCGACATTAAACATATCTGCCAGCGGTCATCTTTGTTTACAAGAGTTGTATAGATATAGTAAAAACTTGTAACGACTACTCCTCTGAAACTACTCCTCTGACAGATTGACAGATTGTCATGAAACTTCACAGGAATACTGATCTAGCTATCAAAACCTATCAAAACCTATCAGTAGAGCTTCAAGGTCATTGACCTCTTGTTTTAACTAAAAGTATTGTGAACAATTCGGACCGATAGAATATTTTGAAATAAAATAAAAACTTTGTTTTTGTAATTTATTGAATTACAAATATAGCATTTTCTTAAATGCAATTGTCCTGTGTAGAGATGTTTTAAAATGTGCAGTGTGCATTAATATGTTTTTATGATAGATTTGTGCATAATTCTCCTGCAGGAAAACTTGTATATATACGTGTTGAGCTTATTGACAAAGCTGTGTTGATGGGAATGCTCAAATGTTTTATTATTGTCGAATTATTTTTATTGAAAGTATTGTAAGTGAAGGCCTGTCATGGTCTATACCAATGTAAGAGGATGCCATTTCAGCATATCTATACCATTTACTTTGTTCACATAGGATAGAGGCATCAGAAACTTTTGATTTAGTTGCAAGAACATGAACTGTACCATTACTAAAGTAATTCTCACGAAAACAGTGTTTTTTACACAAAAAAATCGACTTTTGAAATCGAAATTCTGCCATTTTCTCAGCCAGTTTGTGATTTGATGCAGTATATTGTAACAATATTGAAACTGCTGTTCTGTGAAAGTTATACTTGAAAACAGTACTTTGTAATGTATTTTTTTTTTTTTTTTCGAAACTGTTGTTAAGACATTTATGAAGAGAATACATAGATATTTATTGTAATATTTTCTTACCTTTTCATTATTACCCTCTCATTGCTAGGATTTCTATGATAACCTTGTCATTTTTATATGCCCGGAATGTATTACGGTATGGAGTTGTCTGTCCTTGCATCCGTCCGTTGGTGCAATGCAAACAATTGAGCATTCTGGATAATAATTTAGAAACCTTAACAGGATGTACGAGTGCATTGCCCTTGGTGAGAGGAGAAAACGTTTTGATTTTGGTGTCATTATGTAAAAAATGTCAAGGTACATACCCCTTTTTGAGAGGTGGAACCCCATTGTTTTTGGTTTAGAAGGTTTAGTGGCAAGGTGGACATACATGTTCCAAATAATAACCCCATGAGTATAACACCTACACTTGTGACGATGTATATGCACATTGTCCTTGGAGAGAAGAGGTAACCTATTGCTTTTGGGGTTAGTAGGTTAAAGGTCAAGGCCATTACATGTACCTCATATGGACACGCATTCCACATGGTAACTTCGAAAGTATAACACCCACACATCCTAAACTTCTTAGCTTCTTTGCCGTTTGTGAGAGGAGGTAGCCTGTTGCTTTTGGGTTTAGTAGATTATCAAGGTCACATTGACCTGACATTGACCGAATCCTGAGAAACATTTCCCCCGCTGCAACTTGTAATTGTTGGACCTACAATCTTGAAACTACAGAAAGTTCTCCTGTTAAAACAATTACTTCTATTCCTTTTGGCGTTAGTAGGTCAAAGGTTAAGGTCGAAGTAACCCGATTATAACAAAGGCCATTCTGTGCTGTAATATATTTGCTATTATACCGACAATATTGAAACTTTATACAAATAATATCCATTTTGCAACGTCGACCCCTATTGATTAGGTTAAATGTCAAGGTCACTGACCTGATCATCATTCTTCCCCCGGGTGTTAATAATGAACTTTTTAAAATACACTCTTGAAACAAATAGTTCTCTTGGTTAAACAATAACGCCTATCAGTGAGTATGTTGGAAGGTCAGGGTCATACTGACCAGACATCTGGAAAATACATAAAACTTTAAAAACACTGTCGTGCGGCACTCTTGTGTCATCAGTGCTATTCCATTTAAATTGACCTGGAGTGGGGGAATGTACATATAATGTTTAAAATATTGGTAATAAGGTAAAGGCATTTTAGTTTTGGTTTTTATAATAAAAGAACATGTTGGGGTAGTATAAAACAAACTGGAAAATGTAATCCCAGCTTCCTTTCCATATAAGCTACTTACTCAGCAAGTGCCGTCTCAATAATTTACTCCCAACCAAATTTGAGTGGAAACCATTTTCATAGTTTTAGTAACAGCGACATTGACCCCAGTGACTCCAAATGCAATCCCAAACATTATTTCAATATAAGCTACCTACCCAAACGTTCCGTCCCAATACCTCACTCTCAACAAAAGCTATTGAGCGGAAACCATTTTTCAATTTTTGTAACAGACCCGAAATACAATCCCAGCCTTCCCAGCCTTCTTTTCCATATAAGTTACCTACCCAGTAAGTTTCGTCTCAGTACCTCATTCCTACCAAAAGTTATTGAGAAGAAACCAGTTTTCTATTTTTAGTAATGGCGACCTTGACCCCAGTTTCATTAACGTCAAGGTCGTGGTCACTCTAATGGTCATTCTCTTCTTAAATGCCTATAGTAAGACTCACTTCGTGTCCTGTCCATGACTTGTGCATGCATTGACGGATTTCAGAATAGCTTGTCTCATTTACTCATCTCATCAAACCGATGGGCATAACCCAGCACACAAGTCAATATCTTCAAGGTCATTGTCACTATGAAGGTCATTCACTTCCTATATACATAGTGTAAGGCCCATTTCATGTCCACTCAATAACTGTTGCATACATGGGGGGATTTTAAAATAAATTAGCACATTTTACTCATCTCATTAAAGAAACTAACCCGCCAAATAACCGCCAAATTACAATACAAAGAAAAAAACATTTATCAAAACTCTATCCAGGTATTCAGGTCATATAATAATGTATATGTGCCGATAAAAGTACAGGTTTCTTTACGGGTTATTAAAATACCCATGACTGAATATGCGCAAAATGAGTTGGCAACTCCTAATTCGACGCTCCAGTTTTGGGGTTTGGCCTGGCTGGTTAAAACCGTTGATATTGGATTCTCAAAATATGTCAGTTATATATAAATACCTCATCGTCAGTAGGTGTATAGGTCATTAATAAAGGAAATTGGCATACATATTGTGCCGTTCGTATATTTGACTGTCCGTCCCATTTCGTGTCTGCTCCACAACTCTTGAATGCGTGGAGGGATTCAGAATGTTTTGGGACATTTGCTCATCTTTAACGGTCTGCAGAAGCGAACACCCATGAAGGTATCGTCAATACCATTCTAAAGATCCTTCTTCTTGTATGCCTATAGTAAGGCCTATTTCGTGTCCGTTCCATTAAATCTTGCATGTCAAATCAGTTGAATGCTTTTGGTGTGAAGACAGTTATGAGTAGAATAGAGTATACAGAAGTTTTCGGTTTAAACGTCTTGAAACATTGTTTCAATTGTTTTATAACGGTAACTGTGTTAAAGAGAGTGACATCCAAATTCCAATTAAAGACATTTTATGAGTTCTGATATTTATTTCTTCAGCATTTTACATCCCTTTCCGGACAAAGCTGCCCCTGACGTGCTTGAAGTAAAGCACATTTTGTCTTCGCTACATAGAAAGTATATGCATCAAGACAATGTGGCACCCAACACCCATGTTTGAATCTTCAAAGTCAAGGCCATATATAGGGAAAACTGCTACGGCGGTGTATATGGCTATGGCTGTCTACTGTCTGCCACCTATGGTGTTGCCCTTCTTTCAGTAGTTTTTTTTTTCAACCATTTTTTTCAAAACAAACAAATAATTTAAATACTTTATACTACAACAATCGTGCCAAATAACAGGCCGTATACATTAAAATCTACACTTGTTATTGACTTAATTCTTAGTAACACTACTGCAGTTCTATTACTTATTGTGGTTGACCTAAGGCCAATTGCAGGCCCTGTGCAGTATATACTGAAAGGAAAAAGAAACGCGACACGAGAATGTCAGCTATATATTGTATATACTGCACACTTAATTCCATATATATTCCAAGGAAATCCCAAGATGTTTTTTAAAAAAAAAATTGCAGTTAGTTAGAGAAAGGACACAACTGTGATGTTGTAGATGTTTTAATCAAAGTACACGTTGTAACAAGAAATTCATAAATGTTGAAATTCCTCTTTGAAAAATTGAGCCAGTTCAGTACTCTATTTAACGTAAAGAGTTTGCACAATTTTGCATCCTAAGTTTTTTCACATGCTTGAGCCAAATGCGTACTCTTGTCAATAATGAAACTTTGCAGGAATACTATTTGCTGTGTTACGTGTTGTTTTAGTCTTTTTTCCGAAAGGACCACAGTACCATTCGATTAATAGCAGCATATTGTACATACAATATAGCGGGAATTCCCGTGTCGCGTTTCTTTTTCCTTTCAGTATAGTATGTAAATATAAATGCACATATATACTTTAGACCAGATTGAAAGTTTGCCAGCGAGAAAATCACAGTTTTGGCCAGTAACAATATCAGAATATGTATTTACTCACGGTTATCTAGACAAGTACAACATGTGAACTTGTAATGAAGTTTGTAAAGCACATATATTCTTTCTCGATATTCAGTTTAGCCATGTGCGAAAATTATGTTGGTTCTACTGAGCACCGCTTATCGCAGAGATGTTTTTATAGTGGCATAATAGACTCTATGTTAAGTCTGTGGCACCGGACATTCTGAGGTCAACCCATACTGACAATCATTATACGGTTGATGGATCACTTTGTTTTTAAATACAATTTATATATTATTGTTGTTTTAAATCCGTGCTTTAGCTGCCACAGTTGTCTGAATGCGCTTCCTGCGCTTCCCGTCTTTGCATCTAATTGTTGGAAATTTTTCTGTTTGGAATAAAACATACTGTTTTACTAATCAAACAATTGATTTGGATGTTTCAAATAGCGAACCCTCAACTGAGCCTGGATGGGGACCAGAGAACGTTCATATTAATATGGGCAATTTTACATTCGACCTATTGCATAGCACAATACGATACTATTAGTCACGTGACCATTGGGTGACTTGACGAGACACACGCATGCTTGCCAAATATTATAAAATAGGTCACCAAATTCACTTTTGAAAAGAGGTGTTCAACTGACAGTGTGTTGCTTTTTGTAGAACCTCGTAGTCAAAAGGATCGACATGGTCCAGATGTACTTTATTGTCTCCGAAAATGATAATGTCTGATTTAGCTCAATTTTTAGGAGGTATTTGACCTACATCCTCCAAACTTTAAATATTTCGACCAAGGTAGGTCACGACGAACTTCTCTTTTATTGTAGCTTATTGGGTGTATCCGAAAATGTGAACATTTGCGTTTAGCTTAGTTTCTAAAACACTGCTTACCCAACACACTGCTTATCCAACAACAATCAAACTTCATACAGTTTGTTTGTTTGTATGGTGTTTAACGTCATTTTCAACACACGTAAGGTTATATACGACGGTCGATTTGTTTTGTGGTGGGGCAATTCATGATATCACAGGTAGGTTACCATTGCCGACATTAATGCACATTACGGATTGTGTTTATCTTCGTTATGTCTAGGTCAGTTTCTAAAAGACTATATACTGTAAAAATATGAAACTTCATAGGTATATTGACCAAGGTGAGAGGAAGACCCTATAGTTTTTAGGGTCAGAAGGTCAAAGGTCAAAGTCTTCGTGACCTTATATGGAAAAACGCATTCCGGACGATAACACCTACACTCATGAAACGTCATAGTACATTGCCCTAGGAGGAACCTTATTGTTTTTGGGGCCAGTAGACAAAGGTCAAGGTCACGGTGACTTTATTTGGAAATGTGCATTCCCGCACAATAACTTAGGTACATTGCACTAGGTAGAGTTGGATCCCTATCGAATTTGGAGCCAGTAGGTCAAAAGTCAAGGTCACAGTGACCTTATGTGGAAATATGCATTCCGCACAATAACTTTAAAACCGTAACACCTACACTTCACAAAACTTCATAGGTACATTGCCCTATGTGAAAGGAGAAACTCTATTGCATTTGGTGTCAGTAGGTCAAAGGTCAAGGTCACAATCTTGTGATAACTGATAACTTCGAAACCATAATACCCACACTTATGAAACTTCATAGGTACATTGCCTTTGGTGAGAAGAGGAACCCTATTGATTAGTTGAACAGTTGGACAAAGGTCAAGGTGACCATGACCTTATATGGAAATAGGCGAGATAACTTTGGAACTATAACACCCACACTCATGAAACTTCATATAGACATTGCCCTTGGTAAGAGAAAATATTGTATTTCATTGGGGTTAGCAGGTCAATGGTCAAGGTCGCTATTACCTTATGTGATAATATGCATTCTGCGCGATAACATCAGAACCATAACACACCCACTGATTAAACTTTGTATGTGCATTGACGTTGGCAAGAGAAAACAACTTATTGTCTTTGGGGTCAGTAGGCCAAATGTCAAGGTCACCATGATCTTGTATGGAAATACACATTCCGCCAAATAACAGTGAAACCACAACACTCACACTCATGAAACTTCATAGATACCTTACGTTTGGTCAGAAGAGGAACCTTGTTGCTTTTGGGGTCACTAGCTCAAGGTCAAGGTCACAAGTACATATTCCAAGTGATAACTCCAGAGTATAATACGTACACTAGTTAGTTAGTTTACACTTAGTTGGTCAGTTGCAAATGACAATCCAGGAAATATGATACCCACTCTTATTAAACTTCATAGGTGCATTGTCATTGGTCAGAGAAGGTCAAAGGTAAAGGTTTATTGACCTGACACCTAGGAATGCTTTTAACATAACACTTTAGGAAACTGGCGTATAATGCCCCGTTAGGCGGCGCTCTGTTGGTTTTGGTTTACGCTTCGAATTTTTTAAAACATTTTTACATGTAGATCTATATATCAATATTTACTCATATTCATATAATAAAACCATTATTTAATCGCACTGTGGCCGGGATAGTAAAGATGCTGGCTCTAACACTGTCTCGCTTCTCACTGCTGCGGGTTCGAATCCCACCGGGAGCTCGACTTGTCAAAGGAGAAAGTGTCGATTCTTACGAATGGCGGAAGGTATACAGTACTGGCTCTACCCAGGAAAGATGGGTAATTTTACTTGACTTTTGGACCTTCTAAATGTTTGTTAATAGAAAATGTTAATGTGTGCTTTAATTAGTCAGTTACTATTGACCCTACATTACCTGGTTACATTATCGTCGAGCGCAATATACATTCCTATTAACAGTATGCCAAAATACATTGAATTAACAACCTTGACCTTTTTTTATTACACTCCGCTACTCGGGCGACTTTACATGCCACGACCGTATTCGTTATAGGGGGACCTGTTTCATCTACAGTACCTGGTTATAGTCATCTACTTTTTATCCCCACCTTTATTCAAGAAAAAGTGGGGATCATGTATTCCTGTCCGTCCGTCCGTACGTGTGTAATATTGCGTAACTCTTCCTAAACCACTGGGCGTAATTCAACCAAATTTAGTGTATGACTTCTCCACATCATGACAACGTGCAAGAGCAACATTATTTTTGACTACTACTCTAGGTGCCCGCCCCAGGGGTCAAAAGGTCAAATACACTAAACATTCAACTACACTATTATTTTTTATTATATTTACATACAAACTCAATTCAACCAAACTTTGTGTAGTACCACATCATAACGACGCGCAAGTGGACTCCGCCCCTCAAAAGGTCAAATACACTAAAAATTCAACTACTTAACAACTAGGCGGAATTCAACCAAATTTAGTGTATGTCTTCTCCACATCATGACAACGTGCAAGAGCAACATTATTTTTGACTACTACTCTAGGTGCCCGCCCCAGGGGTCAAAATGTCAAATATACTAAAAATTCAAAAAAAAAGTCTTTTCCGACTACTGTTGCTAGGGAGCTATGGTATACAAACTTTGGGTGTTGATTGGCATATTGCCAGGGATATGCATGAGACTTTTGAGAAATGTTGATGCAATGTCGGAAAACGGAGCTAGGGGAGATAATCCATGCATCTCTGACTTGCACTTCAAAAAGGTGGGAATCTGCGATGGCTCACCATCGACTACATCTAGTTTTTTATATTTTGTTTTTGTAGACCCAAACAATGTTTTATTATTGTGAGTTTTGAATAACTTGGAGTTCATTTATTTTCAAAATCGGACAATATGACGATTTGAATGTTGTGGAAGCCGCCATTTTGATAACTATGACCTCATAGTCATAAAGTATCAATATCACTATTTATTAATACATGACGCCATAGTTCTCAAAATGGCGGCAGCAATATCCTTTATAGAATAAATTTCAAATGGTCATATCTACTTAGTTTACCGTAATAATTATTTCACGTTTTCCCAAGTGCTTCAAAGATCTCAATTATGAAGATTGTTTGGCTATGTACCTACATAACCTCTGTTTATGTTAGAGGTGAGGTAATGGCAAGGTAAGGTGCTCCAAAAAGTAAAGGAAATTAGAGACAAATTGGATTTTTAATGGTCGTTTTGCGTCGATCTTTTAGTTTAAACAATATTTTATTCACAAATATTTTACATTTATATTGCTTATATTTGTATGCTATAATTACTTTCAATAATATATACGTGTTTATCCTTAATTTTGTTTACTCATACCTAAATATTTCTCATGCTCTTCTCCAGAACATGTTTTAATATATGTGTGTATTTGTATTTAGTATGTCTTGTATGTAATACCGCCTAAATGCTGATGGCGATGGACATTGTAAAATGTTTATGCTTTAATAAAAAAATTGAAAAAAATTGAATTGAAATTATACAGACATTCGAAGATGTTACAAACACGTGAAAAGGTTTCCGATGGAAGCCATATAAGCTTGTATAAATCTGTTTCCCAAGCATAATGATATGAACACATGACATTGAAACAATATAGGTGATATCGGTCTTTTGTTGCGTCCTATTTGGGATTTTCGCCTTTAATGGACTTCTCTTGTTATGCCTAATTTGAGATAAATGACAATTTCTTGTTGTGTTTGTTCGGGGCGCTTGTTTCAGCCACCGGTGTTTCTGCAGATCTTTAAATATACGTACTTCAATTGTTTATCATTAGAACTGGTATTTATAGAGGTAAATAAAAATACCTTAGTTTTAAAACTCTGTTGAGAAATACATATTTACACCCAAATGATTTTTAATGGGGCTTTTCCCCATGTAAATTCCTTGCCGGTGGGACAGCAGAAAATTAAAAAAAAATCAAATAACTTCAGTTAGCCTTCCTTTTTTTGCTATAAAACGTTCAGGGTGTCTTAATATCCTAATATCCAACAATTTAAAACCGTTTTTGGATAGAAGTTCAATTTTTTCTTCAATTTCGTTCATGCAGCAGAATTTTGCATTGAAAATGAAGCTTTCGCGCATGAATATTTGTATTTCTTAACCGATTTTTAAAAGTAAGGTATATTTATTTACCACTAAAAATGTCTCTTTCACTGATATACAACTTATTTAGGTACTACATGAATTTTGTCTAAAAAGTCCAAAGAAATCTTGACTGAAACCAGCGCCCCAAACAATATTAGGGATATGTTTATCTTTTGGTGTACCTCTGTTTTTTGTCTTGTATGTATTCATTGACATTGTTTGTCGTGACCTTTATTTTGTCATGTCTAATTTGGGATATGTTTGTTTGGCTGAGGAGGTTGTCTAGGACAGTTTCCCGATTATATGCTAAAACTGGTATGTTAAATTGAGGTGATCCTATATCATAAAACGATAAAGTTAAATGATCTAACTATAATTTGCGCTTGCCTCCATTTTGGCCTTGGTTATCTGATACGTTATTTAGATAGTATCATTTCTTGTATATGGTATAGGGACTAATGACGACCTTATTTAGATATCAGTTAGTGTATTCTGTGTTATTATTGTAGCGACTGGTGACAACGACCTTAAAGCTACGCGCACTCAGTCTTCTATCGACCTGACCGCCTATAAACGTCTACGTAATAAAGCCAACTTGCAAAAGAACACTTTTTCAGCAGTATTGAAGACACGATTACTGAATCAAGTATCACTGACAGGCGACAATACTGGAAACTTTTGAAATACTTTATGAAGTCAAAAAAACAACGCTGAAACCATTCCTCCTTTAAAAACGGCTTTACCAAATGGCGAGACGTCATTCTCAATAACTGACCAAGATAAAGAAAATTGCTTCAATATTTATTTTGTTTCGATATGGTTTAAACATATTTTATTGCAACATTTACATTAGATGGCAAAAGGGTTGGACCGCAAGTTCTACAACATTAGTTACGGCCCGTTTGTTTACAAAATAAATAGTATGGCAGTTTTAGAATCATAAACATTTTAAACGAAAAGTATAGGAAATGCATTACTGAAGTAACAGATATATGTAAAGGGAAAGGAAGAGGCGGGAAAGGACAGACAGTTAATTTCGTAAGAGATCAAATGTGAACATAGTGAGTTTCATCGAAACTGGTATTTTTAATATATGTTTGCACTGCTATAAACACATATCGTTCAACTCTGGATTACCAGAACACAACTTACCAACACTTAACGGGTGAAACGGTCGTGTCGAGATAAAGAGCGCGCGCCTTTGATTATATCGACAACACTTAAATAAGTAGTGTTCAACGTCCTCTCTTTGATCTCCACAGTCACCACAACTTGATGATAAACGCAAATGATTTAAATACAAGTCATGATTTAGATCGCTACATGTATTTCTTAAACGAGCATGAATGTTTGAAAGTGACCTTGAGCCACATAAGTAGTATTTTGGAACAGTGGAACATTGGAACGTCCTAAGAACATGAAGAAGAGAGTTTTTAAATGTGTCTAATGATAGTGGTTCCTTAATATGTATGGGTAAATCATTCCAAAGGCTTAGCGATGATGGTATGAATGCTTTTGAAAATAACTCATTTCTCCTTATTGGAGTGACATAGTCATTCGAGTTTCTTAAATTATAATCCTTTACATCTCTGACGAAGGGCGGAAATAATTGAGCTGTTGAATTTGGTAACATATTATTTTTTGCTTTATATACGGTGATAAGTTTTTTAAAACAAAGTCTGTCTGCTAATGAGTGCCAACCGATTTCAGCAATTACCTTATTAATATAAACTGACCTAGTTAATCCGGTAACAATTCTTGCAGCGTCATAGTGTAGCTTTTCTTAAGAATACACTTACTCGTGCTCCGCACTCGTTCTTATATCGGGGCCATTTCTCTACCTCGGGAGATATTTTCAGTATCTCAAAAACACTGGGTATTAAACTATATAGGTTATTGAATTAGTATGGCTAAATATTACTTGGAACGAGTTGTTTTGGCAAAGGACGACGAGCTTGCGAGTCGTCCTGCGCCAAAACAACGAGTTCCAAATAATATTTAGCCATACAAATTCAATAACCTTTTTATTGTATACTTTCATATTGTTTTCGATCAATGTTAATTGTATGACTATTACTTTTCATTGTATTTGTGTTATTTTTATAGCTTTTGATGGAATTCCTATCTTGCCATTCAGTTTCATTTTGTGTGGATGATTATTTTGCGCGAAAACGACGTCGACGTCGGATGACGTCATTAAAAAACAACAAGCGATTTTCTAAAGTTTGTTTACCATTCGATAACGTTAAAAACAGTGGGTGAGTGACCATTTCAATTATTTTATCATTTTTTGCCATAAAAGGTTGAAAAAAACACGTAATTTTTTGTTGACACTATAGGAAGGATTCCGTTATTTTTATTTGAAAGTAGTTCCTTATTTCTATTTCGCGGCTCTAAGCAAGCACGAGCAAAAGTTCCCGTGCAATATCAATGCGTGCAATATCGTAGAATATTGCACACTTAGCTCAATGCAAACTAAACTGGACAATATGAAAGTATATAATAAACTTATATATTAAATAACTTAAAATGATATTTTATTAATATTTCTAATGATTCACGCCTTTTTACACCAGTTTGCACGAGAACGCCAAGATGACGTTACGTCATACAAACAAAACAAGTGGAATCGGAACTCTTCGTTAATTTCCGTAATCATTATTCCCTAGTGGCGGAATCTGACGACGAACAATTGAAACGTCATTTGGCGTTCCCGCCACTGACGGAAAAGGCCGAGCAATGTTCCGTACTGGGAAATATCTCCCACTGAGAGATATACTGGGAAATATCTCCCACTGAGAGATATTTCCCAGTAGCTCAAACGAGTAGATAGATATATCTTTTCTATTCCCAGTATTTCCTATACAAATATAATATATTATTGCTGTGTTCATGCCATTTACCATCATTATTTAAAGTTAATCACAAATGTTTGTGATGTTCTACAAATTCTAACTGCACATTATTGAAAAATAAATTTTGTTTTCGAACATTTTTCGATGCTGATATGAATAATACTTTAGAAATATCGGCTATCATGTGTATAGAAAGACTATACACATGAGTTGTTTCGCATCGATTGTTTGGCAAATATGATAGTAGATATCCAGGAGTTGATAAAAATATGTTTAAAAATAATTCGATCCATAATCTTTCCTACACAACTAAGTAAAGTAATTGGTCTGTAATTGAATCGCCTGCTTTGAACAATGGTATAAAAGAAGCAGTTTTCCATAAATCGGGATATACGCATTCATTTAAAGAACGGCTAAACAGTATAGACAGTGGTTTTGATATAGTAAAAACGGTTTCCTTAAGCATTCTATGACTTATTTCTTCTTCTCCAGTTTCGATGGCTTCTGTTGATGATTCAAATGTTGAACTACCTAATTTTATATCGAAAACTGGTGAAATACTAGAAAGCATTTTCATTGAAGAAAGCGAGATAGTAGATGTTATTAATGTGGGGAGGATGCAATTTGTCATCAGATGCTGAAGGAAACTGTATATACAATTTCGAAACCGTTACATATACGTTTTAACAGATCGTTAAATGGTAACATACATAAATGTGTTTTCCCTGACTTATGGAAATGTACCATGGTAATGGCATTGTTCAAAAAAGCGGATTCTAGTATTCCTATACTTATAGACCAATTTCGTTGTTGAGCTGTGTAGGCAAAGTCATGGAAAAAATAGTTTTTAAACATGTGTATAATTTTCTACACATGCTTGATCTTTATATTCCAGAATTAATCAGTTTTCTTGCGGGTTCATTCTACAACCTACCAACTTGTCGATATGTATAATCATATATGTCAGGCATTCGATGCTAAACAATTTACGTGCATTATCTTTAATGACTACAGCTTTTGACCGTGTTTGGCATAAAGGTATTTTATCTATATTGAAACAATATGGTATTGATGGTAAGCTATTATCATGGGTATCAGATTATCTTTCAATTCCATCGCAAAGTGTACTTGTAGGAACTTCATCATCAACGTCAAAAACTGTAACTGCCGGGTTCCCCAAGGGTCTGTCTGGGGCTCCTTTTATTTTTAATATGCGTAAATGATATTGCGGAAAACATGCTTAGTATTACTAGTTTATTTGCTGATGATAGAAATTTCCACATCTAATATAGGTGGCATGGAAGGTATTTTATAAACGTCTAGGTTGAACGCTTAGTCATAATGGAAAATGGCACGAGCACATCAAAAATGTAATTGCTTCCACAACAAAGGTATTAGGAATTAATGCGAATGCTTAAATATAAAGTATCTCGGAGAACACTTAATCAGGTTTATTCATCCTACATGCGTCCAGTCTTTGAGTATGCTTCCATTACATGGGACGATTGTACCGTATACGAAACAGATGCTTTAGACAAATTACAATTTGAAGCAGCCCGTATAGTAACTGGACTATCTCGTTCTGTATATATACATCGTTTAGTAGCTGAAATAGGATGGCTTTCCCTTTCCGATGGGAGAAAACAGCAAAAGCTTATTACAGTATACAAAGTTAAATATGGAACAACTGCAAACTATATTTCAAATATGTTCCCACAATTGGTAAGACAAGTGAGCTCCTACAACCTTCGAAATAGTGATAAGTATGCCAATACTGCTCGTAGAAATGAACTATTTAATAACTTTATCTCTTCGTCTCTAGAACATCTTATCAATAAATATATGCAATTCAGAATCTATTTCGATGTTCATGAGGAAACTTTTAAGTTCTGTTTTTCCAAGCTCAAAAGTTACAACACTCTACTTAATTAGTCAACGATTATTTGCTGTTTTACATGCCAGAATACGAAATTATTGCAGTAACGATCTTTGTTTAAAACGTTTACGAGAATCATCCAATCCAACTTTTTTCAACTGTAAATTATTTCGTATACAACGGCTTCGTTTGTTTCAGTCAACTCGTACATTTCCTCCATTAAATTTGAATACAATACATTTTGGTCGCGAACACTTGCCAGATGAAGATAATCAAATTCTTGTCGAAGCAGTGCAAATGTACATAAGAGAAACACAGATGTTTACCTAGATTTACTTTTGCAACTCATGCTGATTGACACTCTTCTTTCGAACTCGACACAATCGCTATACTTTTTTTTCTTTCACTAGTTCCTAGTTTTTCTTTCTCACTACCTTTTCTCTAATCATGATATTATGTGCAAGTTATGTATATTTACCTACGTAATTGTCTAACTTTGTGTGTATACTATTTTGTCTGGAAGGGCATTAACTAATGTTGTTAGAACTTGCAGCCCAACCCTTTTGCGATTATATATTAGCGATAAAATATGTTTTAAAAAAAGTATGATAAGAATCGTTCATGGATATCTGAGGATAGGGAATTGCAACCCGAGGTATAAGTGTTTTTATCGGAACCGAAGCTTTACCGAGGTTCTGATTAAAACACTTATACCGAGGGTTGGAATTCTCTATCTGAACCGAATACCCATGATAGATTTTCCTGCATACCGGACGTTGGTGCGAGATAAAATTCACGCGCGAACCAACATCCGGTATGCAGGAAAACATGCAAAACGTTAGTAGCTGGCGGCGTCAACGCACAACATGTCTCCGATATGCAAGAAAAAGAATCTATCATGGGTATTCGGTTCAGATATAGAATTCCATCCCTCGGTATAGATGTTTTAATCGGGACCTCGGCAGAGCCTCGGTTCCGATAAAACACTTATACCTCGGGTTGGAATTCCCTATCTGAACCGGATACCCATGCAAGATTCTTATATTCCATCCCTCATGTAAAACGTGGATAGCCTTACCCGGTATACAAGAAATTGAGGATTTTACATGAGTGAATGTGTATTACTGATTTAATAAACGATTTGGATAAAATTATACTATACGAGACTTCCTCCGACGAGCAAACATGATAAGGCCATAACCTCTATGATTGTATGAATGTGATCATTTCAAGGGATCTTACGAAGTTTGTAAATGATGTCACCAGGACGTAAGGTTGTGATAGACCAAGTCGCAGACGTGTTCCTAAATTACTTTTATATTTTAAAAGTAGATCAGGGTTACGACAAAACTCGACTGAGACGAGCGTTTTTGCAAGCTTTGAATACATAATAAAGCGAGTTACTTCAATCCAGTCTAAAACACCATTATAAGCATATTTGTGTTTGGAATCTTATCGAATGATTCGAAATGTGTTTTTTGTTTAAAAGTTGTTCCAGAAATAATAAGATATTTCGATACGCTGATCAAGTCTTACTTATTTCCTGTCTAGAGCATCAGTGTATACTCACGTTTAGGAGATGAATAATACTGCAGGAATGCGCAAACTGTGGAGTTGTGCCAACCACTTGTAGATGATACAGAGTCAAACTTATATATTATTATACCTCACATAAAACGCCCATGCTAAATCCCCATAGACAACTATGTGTAATTTCTTACTATCTCACGCAAGGGTGATAGTACAGGGTGATAGTAAAAAATTTATCACATGCCCAGCTTTGATGCGCGCTGTTTCGGTGACGTCATCGGATCGGTATGGTGAAATTGCTATTTTAACTCATCATAACTTCAAAAGTACTTGACCGATTTCAAGTTGATTATCATAATCGGGCGATAATCATATCCTCAGGGTGAACATTCTTACTATCACCCTCTTATGAATGTGATATTTATATACTAGTAATAGCAAACAAAATATTCCAGCTCTGGAATATCATAGACGAATACAACGTCAATTGTTTCTTGCGTATAATCTTAAAAAGGGGGAACAAATAAAACAAAACGTGTGCAAATTGACAATTGTACACTCATTTTCAAACATTGTTCAAAGAGATATACGGCAATCTAGATTTTTCTTTTAAACTTTGCAAATCAATATTAATAATTATTTGAAAAGTTTAACGCAAAATCTTTTGCATATTACTTTTTATTCATTATATTGCACTAATAAAATATTTAGACATATGGTAGAATTATGAAGGAATAATACACAACTAAAGCTAATTTTAATATGTATGTCAAAACTCTAATATGCTGTATAAATGATAGATTCTACTTTTTGCACACTGGCGTAGCAACAAACATGTGAATACACACACGCTCCCACACGTAAATACTTTAAGATTGCCGGTGACCCTTTACAGTTGGGCGTATAATGATTTTAGTAATGAGTGGATTTAGCTATTAAACTAGTTTGCTAATGTTTTATTAAACTAGTTCGCTAATGTTTTGAAAGACAAAACGAATTTCGTGCCGATGGTTACTTTCGTACTACGAATGTAGTGAGACGCAGTTACTTTTAATTCTGTTAATATCAGTGGAATGTACAGAGACGTAAAAACAGTCTCTAAAAACAACACCAGCATGTCTCGTCTTGGCATATATGCACTTTATTAACGTAAACATGTCAATGACGGGATAGACAATGAATGGCGAATGTCTTGCTTTAAGCATGCATGCTCTCCGTTGACTGTGATTCGTTTCATGTATAATTAACTCTATAACAAGATAACTAAAGGCCAACATAGAGCGATAGAGGCATGTGCCGCTGCTAATTATGTTACTGTTTTCAAACAAGAATGCCAGAGAAAATTGTAAAATACTTTACCATCTTTACAACATTTATCTACCAAATATATATATAAGCAAGTGTGACTGAAAATGTTATTTTAAATAATTCTACAAATAGCATATGCATATGTACATTCTTATCAGTTTATGCTTTGATATATTCACACACATGTATTAAATATTAACAACACATTACAAACACGTCAAGTGCGCAATATGCCACCCTTACATACCACTAAGTCAAATTGTTGTAAACATGTTTACTCTTCTAGACAAATAAATAATATGATAATCTATAATAACAGTCATACTGTACGTATAAGCAACATACTTCGGTGAATCTAAGGGCGTCTTTGAATACATATTTCTTTCTCATACACACATAATACTCTTGTATTAGTTCTTCTGTTGTCCATGCATCGACTTGTCAAAGATCCTTATTTGCATCCAAGCCCTCCTCGCCTAAATTCCGATATAATTTGCAATAATCGTCAAACGACGTCGATCGTATCGTAAAGTCAATGGAGATCACATATATGTCCGAATATAGACGCTCTGAAACGACTGCATTGTCCTGTCACACATAAACGTGCACATTGATTTATTCGCCAGAAATAATTAGTCGATATTAACATCACCACATATAATAAGCATTTCAACTACATGTAGCTATTCTAACTTCGCAAAAGCGTTAACATTTCATTCTGAGTAGATCATATTAGTTATGCGCTCAGTTGCGATGAATAAAGTTATAGTATGCCGGTTGGATGCCATCACACTCATATCTTACGACCCTCAATTAGCTTGTTCACTTCTTCAAAGAATGTATAACGTTGTTAAGCATCATTATCCATATTCATTGTCGTCGTTATCACTTTCACCATATTTTACCATTTTTCATTTTTGACAGCTCATCCGATTTAAATACTTCTTGTTTTGTCGTCTGGTTTAGCGTGGATGAACGTTTATTGTGACCATGGGTCGATTTTGATGGTCATTTATCGTCACAGTAGACTCCTTAGTGACCACAACCTTTCGGACGTCTTGACTCTGCGTTATTGAATACTTTCTGACTTGATTTTTCAGCGGAGCCTCAATGATCAATTTCCCTTCGTCACCGATATACGCCGTTATGGCAGTCTGATCAACGCTATCGGGCAGTTCATATTCTTTATTGAATTCTTTGTGAAGTGTTTTACCGGCAGTCTTCTCAACGTGTTCTGCGTGAACCACAAGTTTCCTATCCATGGTCTTAACCACGACCTCCTCTGGTTTAAAATCTCCTGCGTCGACCGTCAGACGCAGCTTTCTGGTACCATCCGGTTCGGTTATTATTGGGTTCTTTACCGGTGTCGCCAACTGCAGGGATCTTTCTGGGGTGTGGACCATATGCTGAATGGGAAGAACTTGCTGCGGTACAACGGCAAGCTGATTGCTAAATACAGGTCCATCGACCGTCAAAATGCCGTCACGGCTCAAAACGCACTGTAAGCGTTCCTGATCAACATTTGGCGGTATGTCAACCTGACGGCTGTATTCTCTGCTAACAGACTGAGTGTTGTTTCTTTCTTCATGTTTTGCGTATACAATGATCTTATTCTCTTGTACTTTGACTTGTATCTCGTCCGGTTTAAATTCACTTACATCAAATCTGACCTTGAAACGTTGCTGACCTTCTGAATCAGTTTCATAAGAAGTCCTTAGGGCACCGATTTTATCTAGTCCAATAGTACTTTCCCGTCTGTCTGCAAGTCCTGGCTTCAATGTGAAAAATTCGTTTCTCATTTTGTCAAAGTCATCACTCCATTCCTTCTTCCTTGTCTCCATTTTTGTTTCCATGTCTTCCCACACCTTTATCTGTCTGTCGTGGAAGTCCATGTCGTCTCTTTTGATCGGCACATTGAGTTCTGATCGAAATCTAGCCATGTTTTCTTTTTATTGGGTTTGTTTAGCTAAGTCCAAGCGAATCTGAAATGTATATTAAACATAATTTAGAAGTATCATTAAATAAAACTGGGGGGATATGCATCTCTCCAATGTTTGGAGGTATACAATAACATCGTTTTCAGAGAAAGGTTAGTAATCTTTGAATAAAACATGCTCCCTAGTTTTCCACCCAATGTAGATTAGAATCTCAGAGGTGATTAACAGCATACCGCGTTTTATGGTAACCCAGGTAAATAACGGTACCTTATAAACGTTAGATTTCCACCAGACTAATTGTTCAAATCTGGAGTTTTGCGGAGTCTTATCTTACATTTAATTTTAAACCAGCAATGTTCTAAGAGCGGAATACATTAATTCAAGCAGGTAATCACCGTTGCACTGGCATATTTATCTGGCTGTACACTACCATACTGTCTACTTTACAACATATACACTTAGATTCCACAGAGATTACTACCGAGCAGCATGTTTATTTTAGTCTGCACTTACCGTTTACCGAACCACACGTATAAATATATCGAATTCAGATCGCTTTGAAATGTATCATTGTGAATAAAGGGATAGTGTTCACTGTTTCAGGTTTTATGATTGATTTATCTTTATTTGCACGTGGCGTTAAGAAATTAATCACTAAATTAAGGTAACAGGAACTTATCAAATTGGTAAAGTGTTACGTTACAACACGTATGATACGTGATAAATACACATTAACATTAATTCGCTTAAATCCCAGTGTGCGGTAGTTACTACCATCATTAGGTGTACACTGCTGTTCGTCTGCTTCATGATAAGGGTTTCAGCATTGTGACCAATGACTGATGTTATTTTTACAGCTACAGCTATTAAAAGATGCAACAAAATTCAAAATTTGACAGCTAAAAATAAAAGTTTTTTTCTAGAAGTATAGTTAGTGAACACATTATATAATTATTTTGATGTATCTGTATAGAGTAATATTTAGTGTATTTACATGCCAAATTTTATGGTTTAGAAATGCTTTATTAATTAGAAATTTTTGATTAAACCTCTCTGAGTAGCATAATGTATAAAATGATCAGAAAAGTTTCTCGGAGGCCATTTTGAGTATTTTATACTCAACTCTGGCCTTTAACTAGTATAGGCCGAGGCTTTTACCAAGATTTCTGCTCATATGATTATGTTTGTTATGCTGCCATATTTTGAAAAATAAACTATTGCAAAATCGCGCAAGTGCGCAACTCGCGAGTGTTTTAATGGTGTGTTTAGTTGGCAGGAAGAGATGCACCTATATGTATATTTCGTTTACGTGACAATAAACAAATATTAATCACACACGCCTGCATTCCATGACTGAATAAATGCTGCTAGATATAATTAATATTGCATGTAAATATCTAAGGTTCTAAGGTGCAAGTGCAATGTGAATCCAGTTTGTTAACGGATAATATAGCATTGCGGGGATTTCTTTATTTACGCTGTATCGTGTTATTGGGATGACAGTAGGGCAAGAGTGAGGTTTGGTGCACACTAAAACCTGGTTTAAACCCCCAGCGGCCTTTTTTTGGACATTGATCATTCCAAGACGGTAGCCCTATTGTCAAAGTAAATATACAAATCGAACAGGAAAAGAAGCATTCAAGGACGACAGTCAACCACAAACACACAAAGAAACAAAGAACAACTTTAAAGATGAATAAAAGGCAAAATAAGACATCACAAACACAAAATGGTTAACAATAGGGCTACCGCCTTGGAACGATCAGTGGCAAAAAAAGGCCGCTGGGTATTATGTTTGTGATGTCATTTAACTTGCCTTTTATTTATTCATGCAATTGTTGTTTGTGCCTTTGCGTGTTTTTGGTTGACTGTAGTTCTTGAATGCTACATTTCCTGTTCGACATTTATGAATACGTTTAGCTATGATGTATACGTTTGAATTAACGCCATAAGCAAAACCCACCATTATATTGATGCATATACGTTCGATATGGTCAATATCTAGCACTATTGTTTCACCGCCATACAAAAAAGCACAAGTGATGTCAAATTGGGGCGAATTAAACCAATTCATACATCTAGTACTAAACATTGCTAAAACAAGTTATCGAGGAGTATCAGTAAAGTTAAAGCGATTCAAGCAGTGTTTATGCAAACCTGAATCACAAATGTGAAACATCCTTTGTACTGAGGCACTGTTCAGCTTTACCAGTCTTTTACAGTCGAAATTTACACTAAATATAAATTACATTATGTCAAGGGTGAAGGCATACGATAAGATAATATTCGTTTCTTGCTGCTGAATCTTCATTTTTACTTAGGACGGTTCTCTTATTCTATAACATCTACCAGACAGTTAGACTGGCTTACGTCCTAATGGTTTAGACTACTCCACTTATCATAACATGGTCTCCATCCATTATTTTTCGACAATTCAAGCTCTCATAAAGAATGTTTTGCATTAAGTACCATTTAAATCGTAGTGAGTTGAACATAACTATTCTGAAAAGTTTGAATTATTTTTAATATAATTGCAACACGTTTAATAGAAACCTATCTAACAACTGAGACGGGAGCCAGTCTAACACACAGTAAGTATCCTACTATGTTGTAATCAGGTGTCTCAGTGAGTGGTGCAATGTTTAACCACATTCTGCGGAGAATGGTTCTCGGTGTTCAATATTTGGTGTATGGGTTACCACATTTTGCAAGGAATGGTTCTCGGTGTTCAATAAGTGGTGTATTGTTTTACCACATTCTGCGGGGAATTGATCTCGGCGTTCAATAAGTGGTGTTATGTTTTACCACACTCGGGTGGGAATGGTTCTCGGTGTTCAGTAAGTTGTGTAATGTTTTATCAGATTCCACGGAGAATGGTTCTCAGCGTTTTATTCTGGTGTCAGTGTAAGTGGCGTATGTTTGGTTTACCACATCATTACATACCGGATAACGTTTTCCACGTTTAAACATGAGTGCTGAACGAACTGATATTGGGTGCAGATAAAAGTCATGCACGCGAGTCAACAATGACGTCGATGACATTATTCATGTGTATCCAGTTCAGGGAAATTCAGGGAAATTCCACGTCTCGGCCAAGCCTCGGTTCGAATAAAACAGTTGTCTTCGTGTTAAAATTGTCTATCTTCACCAGATATCCTTGAAATAGACTTATATTATGTTGGGTAATGGTTCTATATGGTGTATGCAGGTGTCTTCGAAAGTTGTGAATTTTTACCAAATTTTGCGGCGGTAGATCTGTGGTTCTCAGTATTTTATTCGTGTGTTCGTATATAAAGTAGTATGCGTCTTACCATGGATTCTAAATGTTTTATTCAGGTGACTGTCATGCGTATAGAATGATGTTAGTTTGAGAATATGTTTTATGAAAACTATTTGATACTTCGCCCGCTCTAACTGCGCATCACATACCAACTAAACATAACGTTATAGCAAAAGGGAAATGATGATAAAGCATAATGGTTATCTGTTAATATTGCATTGGTACCGTGATTTAGGGAAGCGCGAAACTGAAGACACAACCTTCTTTTAAACGAGCCTAATCTTTGTTGCTTTAAGTAGAATACCACTTAAGATGCTAGTAGGGCGCGTGAGGTATTACGCTAAAAAGCGTGAGAGGTTTTGCACCTTATATTATCCACTTTTGAACAGACCCTATATTACTGATTCTGCTACTTTTATCTCTTGTTTGGGTTTGTTGCTTCCATTGATCCCCTTTTCAGTATGTATTAAGATATCTCTGATGGCCCTTTCTACATGCATGTAGCCCTGTTGCCACGTTTTATTCACATCCGTTGCCATTGCCTAATATTACTCGTTTTAGGCAGTTGAGAGTTTTATGAATGGGGAATGAAATCATGACTTGGGTGAAGACGTTGTACGAGACAATATAAACAATATGCAACCAATTAGTATAGTAATTAATACTGAGCCTGAGTGTAATCTATGGGAGCTAATCTAAATATGACATTAATCAAAGTCATCTCTAGAGAACAACATGTAACCAATTAGTTGGGTGGTTCATAAATACATGATTTCCACTTGATAAAAGAAATAAACAATACTGCCGTACTACATTTATTTACCAAAGATAAGCCTTATGCCAACCTACTCTTTGAATGGGATATGCTTGACTCAGGGTTATCCTGTAAATAGCGCAATACCTGCATTTCTAGCATACCTGAGTGTACCGCAGGTAATGAGGAGAATCGAGCCGATCATAAACAATCGTGTACATCAAACTATACAACGTCCGAACATTTAGGTTAGACCAACAGCTGTTACAGTTGCTGTATGCAT
Organism: Cyrtodaria siliqua; assembly: GCA_037043455.1. Taxonomy (NCBI): domain Eukaryota; kingdom Metazoa; phylum Mollusca; class Bivalvia; order Adapedonta; family Hiatellidae; genus Cyrtodaria; species Cyrtodaria siliqua. Next base: position 48,574 of record JAWPHD010006873.1, read on the forward strand.
TATCGAACATGCTGGTTAGAACAACTGTTTAAATTACTGCATGCATTATCGAACATGTTGGTAAGAACAGCTGTTACTGTTGCTGTATGCATTCTCGAACATGTTGGTAAGAACAGCTGTTATTATTACCCGATCTCCTATATAAATGCTATATCGTCATTTCTTGCTAATTCACTAAGGAAAAGACTGTTCCCGGTGAAATCGAACTGTTACCGGGCTTTAGTTTCGACTGTTTCCCTCACGTGCTGGAATTTCGTTTGCGTGACGTCATGTTGCTTTTTTCACCATAGGTTCCAATTATAAAACAAATTTTCATTTTCACTGTTTCGTACAGTAGCATTAATCAGGTAATAAAACAGTTATCACATGTGTGTTTGGGGAACAGTCAAAACTGTTTTCCCTTGGTGTCGGGGGATGTCAGTGTGAACTGTTTCCCTCGGCCTATCGGCCTCGGGAAACAGTTCACACTGCCATCCCCTCCACCTCGGGAAAACAGTTTTGACTGTTCCCCAAACACACATGTGATAACTGTATACTGTTGCTGTATGCATTCTCGAACAAGTTTGTTAGAACAGCTGTTACAGTTGCTGTGTGCATTACCGAACATGTTGGTTAGAACAGTTGTTACAGTTGCTGTTAGAATTAATAGAACATGATGGTTAGGACATCTGTTACAGTTGATGTGTGCAGTATCGAACATGTTGATTAGAACAGCTGTTACATTTGATGTATGCATCAATAGAACATAATGGTTAGAACAGCTGTTACTGTTGCTGTATGCATTATAGAACATGCTGGTTAGAACAGCTGTTTCAGTTGTGCAGTATAGAAAAAGTTTACTGTAGATAAGGATGCACACGTCATTACATCGGATGGTAATGTTCCAGGTGTAATTGACATGTCGCCAGTACTTAGATAGCTCCGCCCTATTGTTGATGTCGGAGTATATTTACAATAGTTTATATAACATAGTTGCACGTGTTTTATACACGTGCTGTTGTTTGTCGGAGGTATCGTTCTGGTTTGATTGGTTGAAATGGATGATTGATTGACAACTGGCGACATGTTAATTGAACACATCTAACAGCTTTATCAGGACCAATACTATTTTGAACTTACTCCAGTGCTTATGCAGTATAACGGAATCTAAATCAACATGCATAAAACCTGTTTGATGATGTCAAACCTGGTGGTGGTACGGCTAAATCAATAGTTCAGTCAGGTGGAATCTATATATTTCCTGACATTCTAATTTCTATTATCAAAGATATGATACCTATCCAAGTTGTATTCCTTCACTTTTCGAATAACAACTTGACCTTGCAAACCTGCCAGCAAACAGAACACAAAACGCATATCTAGTGTAAAAAACCTACAAGGGCACATGGATTGGAAACATATCTTGAAAAGATAATAGTACAAAGAAGGGAATCTGGCAGCTGGCATGTTAGATAATGTTGAAGATCGTATAACTGATTGTATTGAATATGATATATGCTAGATTATTGCATGCCTGAGAGTGATTTCTTTTGTCCAAAGTCGTATGAGATATTCAATACAGGAACACGAAAGTGTACTGATATTTCGTATAACGGCACGGCACACTTTTTAAAAAATGTGCCGTTATACCAGATATAATACAAGGAGACGTGCCTAGCGATAGTTACAGAATATCCAACTTGTCGATACCCGTATACATCATGAAAATATATCGGCTTACGCCTCCATATATTTTATGATATATGCTCGTAACACCTCGTTGGACATTATATAATTAATATATAACATCTTCAGACATTTGTACTGCTATATTTAAATACGAAAATATATAAAATACGACCTAAGTGGATAATCTGTATTTTTGACATGGTCATTCAATAGTAACCAAAAACATATATCCAGTCACATGAGTGGAATAAATGAAAAAATGTTAATGGGAACAATGAAGATAATGGTAAGGTGGAAATGTCTAACTCGAATATCTGAATGATAATGAGAAAACCAGATAAGACAATTTTTATGATCGTGTGTGTGATGACGACAACAACATTATATTCGGAACGTGTATTTGATGTCAGATTTGAACATGCCATTAATCAGGTTGCAATATTGCAACTTGTTTCTTTGAGTCAGTATGTTACATGTATTATTCCAGGTGGCTGCAATGCATTATAAACCCATCCTTCATGCCAAAGATTACATATTATATATCCCAAGAGTATATCATAATAAAAACTTGAAAAACTATGAAGAAAAGCATCCGGCGGTCTTTAATCAGATGAAATAGACGTTGAAATGTTATCTTCTGAGATTTCAATTGCGATTATGTCCAGGTAGTTTGGCTTTGATGAATTAGTAGACGGTGATTGGAGTCAGACCAATAGTTCAGCAGAATCAGGCTCACGCGTGTGTACTTGTTACATTTCTTTGAATGCCTAGTTCTGATTATCATGGTGCGGGACAAAGAGTAGAATTATGATGAACGATTTGGTGAAAGATGTCTAACGAGCAAAACATATAGATATGTCAATGTCATGGCATTTTGGGTTTCATTCGAGTTTTTGCTTATGTCAAAAAAGTGTGGACATGTGTTAAACCGCAAATAAGCAATAGGTTATAAAGAAAAGGGATTGTCCATTTATATTCATTCAGCATCGTTATTACAGATGTGTATGTCTAGTAATGTAATAATGTTACAGCCATTGTGTATGTATATATAACTATCGTAATACATTAATGTAACAAATATGCAAATGGAGGCCGAATTCTTGATCGGTCTTTTCCGTTCGGGTCAGTGTACAATCGGAATTGCCTCGTCGATTTCTAGTTAAACACATCGGATTGGCAGTTCCGACTGGTCGGCGTGGTACGGAGAACACCAAAGCAACCTACGGCGTCACTATATATACTCGCATACATGCATATAGGCAGCTACCTTATTACATGTACGTTATGTGGCAGTTTTAGGAGTAAGTATAATAATCTCACAATCTTGCCTATTTAACATTGAATATATCAAAGACGTTGGACAAAAATGCATATGATGCTCGGCACAGCCTCGTATACTATAGTGTTATCCAACTCGTTTAATAATACTTAATATTAAACAGGCACTCGTGTAAGATTCTCAGTATACATCAACACTTAGTATACATCAACACTCAGTATACATCAACACTTAATTTCTTTCAAAAGCGAATATGTACAAGAATGTATAAATGTCAAACCGGAAAAGCCAACAGCATGTCGAAGAATTAGAACATCCAGAGAAAAAAATGTCTTTAACATATTAATTAACATGCTGTGTTTGATGAAGGAACAATTCGTTTCGATTACATATATGTGTTGTATGAAGGAATATATATATATATGCACAGTTCATTTGCTTTGATAACATGAAGGAATATGTAATAGATATAGTCTGGTCTCAGCGACTTAGTAACAATGTGACGTCAGAGTGGCCGAACTCTAACCTCCCCTATCTGGTAGTTGTAGTACGGTACAGCCACGCCCCTTTAGTTACCCTAAATTAATCTATTTAATGCTTTACAAAAGGAAATGTCACAGACCATGCTACAAATAGATATAGTCTGGTCTCAGCGACTTAGTAACACTGTGACGTCAGAGTGGCCGAACTCTAACTTCCCCTATCTGGTAGTTGTAGTACGGTACAGCCACGCCCCTTTAGTTACCCTAAATTAAACTATTTAATGCTTTACAAAAGGAAATGTCACAGACCATGCTACAAATATACATAAGTCAACACTTTATTTATATTGGTAACACTTATACTGTCTTTGAAGGAATACGTACATGTGTATATATTTGATAACAGACGTACATGTTTTAACATAAAAGATCATGTTTCTACACCCAATTTAGTTCAGTTTGCTAACATCTATGCAGTATATGAAAGAAACCTGTTCGTACCACCTATTGGTCAGACTCTGAAACAAGTTTTCACAGAGCCTACCACAAGTAATACATTGTATCTAAAAGTCGATGGGGATAGTGTTAAATAAACACAAGGTAACAGTATGTACATATATCAAGAGATACTGCTGTTCATGATACCTCTGCTATATAAACAAGAACATGTGTTGCCAATCATATTCCTAATGTTGACCAAACAGGGCTCTCAGGTATATGTCTGAAATGTCGAAGAATCCTTTAGTGAATATGTCTGAAATGTCGAAGAATCATTTAGTGAATAGAGTTCTCTGAGAATGTTCCAATACTTCAACATACGTTACTAACATTACGTGTTCAGAGTATTAACTTTCATACCCCATCCAACCCTTTCTCCAAGAAGCGAAAACGGTGTTGGCTTGGGTATGAAATAAAACCTTTTTTAAACATGTTTTATTGCCGAAATATCCGTAATAAAATCCTGCTAATATAAGCTTTCCCATCGCTTAATGGAATTAAGGCCTGACTACGTAATGCATGCTGTTGGCAAACACTGACCTGTTCCACCACGGGTCACACGACCGTCTTGAATTAATTATCAAACATTGACATAAGCAGCTCCATTTTATTATTCTTGTATCATTATGACTTTAAACTAGCCTGGCCTGATGCTAAGAAGTCATCTTTTTTTTATATATATGTTAAGTCGTGCTCTGTGGCCAATCTACTTTCTTAGTTCGTCTTCTTAATGATAATATAGTAGATCAGAATCCTCGAAAAAGGAGTGGCCACTCTATTATAAAACATATTGCTTATTAATTTATTATTACTTACTATTAGACGAGTAGCTAGTCTAACATTGAACTTGAATGGTATAATTAAAATAAAAGGTAAATGATTGCAACAGTTTAAAACTGTAACACTAAATCTGAACAATCCACCAGAATAGCTGATAGTTTTTATTAAATATAATTTGAACTGTTAAGAAGTGTAAATTAAAACGAAAACAATCCTCTAAGAAACGCTGAACTTCTAATTTGAAAATAAGTTACATTTCATTAATAGTCAATAGACGTCAAACCTACCTTAAGTATATCCAATTTTAATGGACGAGCCTTTTACATTGGAACTTTCTGAATACTATTATAGACACTATCTTACAGCGTAATAAATGTTATACCTTTTTCCAACAAATAACTCAAATAGGAATTTAAAAGTCCTTCTGTAAACGAAACGAGCTTCTCTGCTGGCACAAGTTAGCCTGTTATTTCGCTTTCTATATCACGGTCTAACCATAAGTCATGTTAATAAAATTCTTCCTATCCTCCGTCAAAATAGTTTGCGAATAGTTCACAATCGTTTATTCCTGGTGAATGTAGGCTCTAGGACTAACACGCACAATGTACAACAAATCATAGCTGACGTTTCCTAACTGTTCTTATCGTCGAAATATTCCAACTATTCTGCAGCCTTGGTACCTGGTTCCCGTACAGCAGCTTGTACAGGTAAGCACACCTGTGTTTTTGACGGGGAGCCAAACCAGATTGGTATCCTATTTGTAGAACGTTAATGTACACGTTGATGAGAAATTGAAAGCGGTTTAGGTACCAGTCCAGAATAATTTGCAAAGGTAGCAATGACGTAATTTTCATGTATTTTTTTTATCGTTAGTTTTTCAGACACATGAAAGATTCTTAAACTTTGAAGCGGTTGTTATCTGTTTTGATTTCACCGCGAGCAGCTATTTAAAGGTTTTATACTTTAATATGACACAGATAGCTAACTTAATCTTGAAGGCTTTCCTGTATCTGCTCCCGGAACGCTGATTTTGATATTACTGATAAAACTGCCTCTTTGATTACACAAACTATTTGAAGCACAAACAATTAACCACCATTAATGATATTAACAGTCGGGTTTAGAGGTGCATTGGCGTTAATTAGCTACACATGATAATTAGCAATCCTTGTAGAAAAAATAGGATTAAATACGCATATTTTCTTACTTTTATATCTAGTTGGATTTATATAACATATGTTTAACGATTCAGGTTTCTTTGACAGCTTTGCTAAATTGGTGGACAGCTGCAGGATAGCATCGCTGGTTCAGATTACCATATCTAAAATCGATTTTGCGAAGAAAAGATAAACCGCAAAAAAAAATTGACACTTTTCCTTATTTAATATGCTGGCAATCCTTGTATATTTATATTTGATCTCGATAACATAAGACTAACGTAGACATGTTTTGTTGTTAGTCCCCTTGCAATTGTTTTTCCTGGGTTTGTCCGGCAGAAAGTTGGCACCATATCATAGTATTAACATTCACTTGATACTTTCTGTTCAGTAAAAATAGCATCTAATTTCGAATAAACTTCACCATTCAAGGTGGAGGAGCTACTGTGCATTAATCTGTCACACTAAAGAAAACGGCTATTCTACTGTCCGAAAATACACTGAAGGTAGTTGCCTATCTTGCAAGGCACGTTATTGTTGGTACTTTAGCGATGGTGAATAATGTAAATGTGAGAGTTGATTCGCATGTTCTTGGAGTTTATGCGATTTTGAATGATAATTTCTCTGCCTCAAGGATAATCATGACAATAAAAAGCGCTTCACAAGGCATCCTATATTTCTGCTGCTTCAAAGTGGTCATAAGTGCCAAATTTACCAACATCAGATGCCGAGAGTTTTCATCTTCATCTAGTGTTGACAGAATATGCTGCATGGTAATTAACCGTGTTGTACACATTAGTAGGAACTACTAAAGACCCAGTCAAAACATGACAGGTCTGGTGTAAAAATCAATCAATTAATCAATCAGTCAGTCAGTCAGTCAGTCAGTCAGTCAGTCAGTCAGTCAGTCAGTCAGTCAGTCCGTCCGTCCGTCCGTCCGTCCGTCCTTGTCTGTATGTCTGCCTGCCTGCCTGCTGGTCGGTCGGTCGGGCGGTCGGTCTTCTGTCTGTCTGTCTGTCTGTCTGTCTGTTTTCCTTCCTTCCATCCATCCATCCACTACATGCATGCATATGTTTATCCGCCTTTATTCGTGTATGATGAGGTCACATTTTACAGGCGTTTTTAATTACAGATTAACGCAGAAATTCAGCAAAATCTTTACCTGCTCAGGGGTTGGCTCTCCGTTAACACGAGAACGACGGTTTTCCTCTCATACTTTCCGCAGAATCAACGAGTGATAGAGTGGTCGTTAAATCAATATAACAACAAAAATATTTTCAATTTGAACCTGTCTATGACTATTTTTAACATAATCTGCATTTGTATTTATCTAACAATCAGCAATTTCTTCAAATTCTGGTCCCCTGTTGTTATTTGAAATTCTGCATTAACAAATGATATCATCTGAACAAATCGGCATGTTTCTATTTTGCTTTGAAATGATAAAATTAAATTATGCGGATGTTTTTTTGTTATATTTTTGATGTACGAGGGTGCTTTAAAAAGTTCTGTATCTAGGCATATATCCTTTGAACTGGATATTACACTGAGATAATGTAGTGTATTTATAGTACTACTGGGTTCGGTCTCTTAAATTCCACAACAAAAATGAAAAAAGTTCGGTTATTTATACCCATGAATTACCTCCCCCTACCACACCTTTTGGATACTGGCATCTCTAAAAAATGTCCTTGTTACAAAACGTTGTAAAAATTACATATAATTCTATGCTTTTAAATTTTCTTGTACGCCATCTGTTCTTATTCGCCCATAATCCTTGAAAATGATTGTCGAGAATTCGGAAAGGTCTTGCTGCAAACCAGATATGAGTGAATGCATATCCCTTAATTTTAGCAGAAATAACACTGATTTTCTTCATTTTGTTTACGGAAATGTTATAATATCTTTTAAATGTCGTAATTATTCTCATAGTATTAATATGATTTCATATTTTTGTACAAATCCTATTTCATATTCAACACATTATTGTAGAGTTTTGTACAATGTTTAGTGAACATATTGATCATCCAAAAACGCTATTTCAGAAGACTGCCCTTCCATTTAATGTCCATTTATCATTAAATTAATTTTACACGTTAGCTTAAAATGTTAATTTCTAAGACAATGCCTTTTCATCTACCATGCTTAAATTCTGAATCTTGTAATGCACAGATATAACTGGTAATGTATGAGAAATTTCAAAGGTCTTCGACAAGTACTTAAAGAGAAACAGGCATTTAAAAAAGTAACAATTAACATACCTGAAAAAACTCAGGACGAAAATGCCTCAGTATGTATAAGTGATGTGTATTAAATGTTCCATAACTTTCGTCATACAAAATATACAGCATTCATTTTACCATCAATGGAATGGTATTGAAACTTTCTTTCATTTGGTTTCAAACGTCAACACTCACAATGAGCACATAATTGTTAAAACGCGTTAAAACGCGTTAGTGACAGAACTTATTAAATGACCCTCGTATGTACGTGAGCTGGGAAAATCCCAATATTTTTGGTAGAATATTCAACAAGTGAGTAACTTGGATGGTGTTACCGTTGAAGAAATAACACTTGTAATATTAAGGGGATCTTAAGCTTCTTTCGTAGAGTATCTATTCACTAGAAAGTGTCTGAATAAAACGTACTCGATAATGTGCTAGCTATATAGGTATAGCATTGTTCCAATGATAGATATTGCTCGTGAAACTGACTATACTGGTGTTATTGTCCATTTCCACGTGCCATATATCCTGTTCAGTTCAGTTTCTGACTGTATAAAATGAAAAAAAAATTCGTTTCTTCAGCCAAGATGGACGCCACTATTTTGAGCAAATGTGTAAACAACCTTTTGCACTATAATTATACACTAATGGATGATTCCAATCTTTCATCACGTATATTCTGGTTGTGTTGAAGGTCGACCTGACTGCGGAATGTCAGACAAACACGAAAGAAGATCCTCACACTGATATGTCTATATATTAACAGTTCTATCCTATCTCGCGCTGGTCTGTTATATCTCTTTGGCTGCGATGACAACGCCCAAGTGGTGGCCTACAAACGCTTCAGTTAGTTACAGAAAAAAGATGGCCAAAATGACATTGGATCGCTCACCTGATGATCTCCACAAAGATGTAAACATTATCAAACAAGCTTATAATTTTTATAACATAATTAGATATGCCCGCTTTATAGAGTTCATTCTCAAAATGTGTACATATGGTTATAGTGTGGCGATTTCAACAGTATCCCAGATATGACGCAGGGGTTATGTCTCCAGGGGTTGGGAAGGATCCCGGGGCCAATACCCAATACTGGCTGGATGGTTGTATCCGTGTATTCATGCCCAGTAAGTGTATTATATGGTTATAGATTGGGGATCTCAATGTTTAGAAGTTTTGACCCAGGGACTATGTCCCAAGGGGTTGTGGTGGACCCGGGGCCAATGATGGTTGGATGGTTGTAACCGTCCTTTAATGCCTAGGAAGTGTACCGTATATATGGCTGTAGGGTGAGGTTCTCAACGGTTTTCCAAGTTATTATCCATGGACAATTTCCCCAGGGTTGGGGACGGACCCCGCGGCCAACGCTAGTTGGATGGTTGTATCCCTCTGTTCATACCAGGTAAGTGTATATATGGTTACAGGGTGGCAATCTCAACGGTTTACAAGTTATGACCCTGGGGCTTTGTCCCCAGGGGTGGAGACGGATCTTGGGATCAATGTTGGTAGGATTTTTTTCCAACTCTTCATGCTCATTAAGTGTATATATGGTTCTAGGATGGGGGATCTCAACAGTTTCTGAGTTATCACCCAGGTGTGTGGATAGACCCCAGGGCTGATGCTAGTTGGATGGTTGAACCCATCTGTTCATGCCCAGTAAGTGTATATATGGTTATAGGATAGGGATATAAACGGTTTCTAAATTAAGATCCAAGGGCTATGTCTCCAGGGGTGGTGATGGACTTCAGGGTCATTGTTGGCTGGATGGTTATATCCGTCTGTTCATGTCTTTACAACTCTGTGTAAAACTGTAAACCTCGGGGCGGATTCAGATTTGACCCCAGGGTCCCATTTGAACAAATTTAGTAGAGGATCATACGATTATGCTCCTTGCAAAATATGAGAGCTATATGACTTGTGGTTTCAGATAATACGATGTTTTAAATTGTTCCCTATATAAGTCTATGTAAAACATGTGACCCTTGTGGCGGGGCCAAATTTGAACAAACTCTATGATTTGTCGTTTTGGAGAAGTAGATTTTCTCTATACAGTATATATGTAAAACGTGCACAATCTCCATATACAAACTTTGGACCCCCGATGCACAGTCATTTCTAAAAGGAGACTTTATTTGAACATATTTGATAGACTAGGTGTTGGCGATCATTAATAAAGAAACACTGTCAAAATATGTTCTGTGGTTCTAGAGAAGAAGATCTTTAAGGTTTCGACCTTTTATGATTAAGGCGGTCATATTGAGTTTCGCGTTGACCTAATTTTAACAAACTTGAAAGCAACTAACCTCAGCCTTATTCATCAGAAGTTTGGTCAAAAACGTCCTTGTGGTTTAGGAAGAGGTCGTTTATGCAAAAGTTAACGGACGACGAACGGACGGACGGACAAACAGCGGTCACAAGACTTCGGCTCAGGTGAGCTAACAAGGAGCGATCATTGCACATTTTAATAGTAAAACATGTGTTATTAATGTGATATATGTAGCCAGCTTTATAATTGATTGAAGTAAAATGCATCCTTGCCGGGCATTGGCATCTGCGCTATCATCACAGCTGGTCATTGTGTATCGTAATACATTTCTTCAGACATCTTATAAAAAACAAGTGTCTCTATATTTGTGGATTTAAACCATAACGACTTTTTTTCCTTCCCGATTGCTTGTGTTTACTAGAACACATTAACATATTGATATCACCCTTTTCATTGTATTAATGAAATTCAAAGGGTAGCATAAGTAAACATAAGATGGTTATTTAAAATTAGCTATCGAAATTTCACTTCTTTGAATTAGACTAGACACATAATAAAGTCTTTATCCTCGAAAGTCAATGGAAGTTCTAAAACGTATATTATGTATCTTAATGTTTCCTCAGTTTATGTTCTTTTAAAATATATACAAGTGTAACATATTGTTTAATATACAGCACAAATTCATATACATGTCTTCCTAATAATTCAGAGGAATCTGGGCAACATTTAGTCGAGTATGCACGAGCTGGAATGAGCTATTCTACTAAATTCCAGATAGAGAAAAAGATACAAACTGGAAGGCAGCTAAGCTAGTTCAAGAACACGAAGCGTGGTAAATTGGCACTGAAGTTAAGAGGCAGACAATTAAAGGCGACAGTCGTCGATACACTACTTCAAAAATGGGGAAAATATTTTAATACACATCTACAAAGAAAATAAGAATATAACACATAATTCAATTGGTTATCAGTAGAAACGTTCTATACTATATTTTAATACACATCTACAAAGAAAATAAGAATATAACACATAATTCAATTGGTTATACTTCATTTTGTAGTTAAATTATAGAATGTTCAAAACCGTAATTACTCTGTATGCTTTTCCCAATACCTATTTGTAACAAAAAAAGTATATAGATAACACAGATTGAGCGGAAACCAATTTCCCCGCTCAACCGACCGCATCAACACTCGCGTAGATATTTTTAAAACGGCTAGAATTCAAGCACGTTTTTAAAATAGGCATGTTAGTTTGAACAAAAAAGTGTTTATATGCTCCTGATCTTGTTACTTAACTACTTTAGTAAATAGAAGCCTATACATTTGTATATTTTATTCAAAATTCCAATAGGTCTTAAAGCTACATAGTCTCTATATCAATCGATTGCTTCTTTGTAGGCGTGTCCTTATTTATAACTTCTTGTTCACCAGCTCATGTCAAAAGCGGGTATTTAAGCGAGCAAATATAGCGCAGGAAACTCAGTTACTGTATAGACATATACCAGTGCACATCGTACATATACACAGGTAACAGTATTTTTCACAGAAAAAACAGTTAGCCTCTATTGGGGCTCGAACACACGACCTTCTGATTTCAAGTCAGCTGCTCTATCCACTGAACTATAACGCTACTTGAGAAAATAGTAAACTAACTACCATTTATTATGAGACAAAATAACTTAACATATTTGAACGCAACTCAAGATGGATCAATACATATATAGACTAGTCAATCTTTTCGCACGTGTAAATTAACATTTCCTTGTGAAATACTGTATGCTATCAATATGAAACTAATACTTCTCCTCAAAACAACCATATCTCTACCTTTTCAGTATTTATTGTTATTTAACGCTTGGTGAGTTTGTATGTGCACGCTAGTTATTACGTAATGCCTATTTAGTGTTAAAAATGCTGCAACAAACCAAAAGACTGCCGTGGTCTAGTGGTTCAGCGTACGTCCTTCAAAACTTAAAAGTGCAAGGCTTCGTTCAAATCCCGTACCAGCATCTACTTTTTATCACATATATTCTGAAGCCGTATATTTATCGATGTGAAATTTTACGCATCGATTTCTGACATAAATACCGACTTTTGGGGTGTTCGTCGATTTGAAACTGCTTAACATATGACTCAATCATATTCATGAGTTATTATCATTTAAAATAGGGACTGTGTAGCTTTAAGGCCTTTGAGGATACAATTAGTTAACACAATACAATGACAGGTAATACGAAATGAAACAACATAAATCAATTTACATATATATGTATATGGAGAAGATAATATAAATATTTTCATATCATTAAGTCTTTTCTTTTATACACACAGTCATTCACTATTTAATACAAAATATCAATAAGCCTGTGTGAGAGTAAAAATTCACATTCCATGGACATTGCATCTTTTTTAATATTTGTATTCTATTTTATTTTACGTTTTATATATTTTTCATACATATGACTATAAAGATATAAAGACATGTTTAATATGTAACTATCATGTTGCAGCATTTATATATATATATTCTATATAGATATATATATATATATCATCTGATAACGGTTTCAAGCACTAAACATAAACAAATAATATATACATGATGACGATTACAACAAAATACATGTGGCGTTGCACAATGTATCGTCTAGGTTATATATTCAAGTGAATCTATTTTCTTGTATATATCATAGCACAGTCAAACATTATAATACTCAACTTCGATCAGCTTGCAAAGGAGCCTTTATAACAGCTGTGTTCGTTACGAAGCATTTGGCACACACAACTCTAAAGTACGCAAATTCATATCTTGCCTTTTATTCAACCGTGTAATTAGTGATTGTTTCTATGCGTATTTCTTCATTGACCGTTGTTCTTCCTGTATGACTGTTATATCTACTTTTAGTATATATCGTATTATAACTGTTACGTGTACTTCTATGTTTTAAAGACGAGACACGACTATAGTTTCAAGTCCATGACTTATGTGTATATATTCAGACTATTTAAACCAATTACTTTTAATTGTGGGAGAAAGACAAAAGCATAGATTCAAGGTTTGCAGCTTGTGTAAAAAGTAAAACAGAGAAGGAAGCAAAAGCGGATCAATTGAGGATTGAAGTGACTATGGGAGAAACCATAACCAATTAAATAAGAATGCGTCGTATGTTTTTTCCATTAGTATATCATCATTGATCGCTGATAATATATTTTGCAACGTAGCTTTTATATGTTTGTCTTCATTCGTGTTTTTTCTTGTTCAGATTGTTTTCATTGATATGTCATTGGTAAAGAGGAATGAATGCTGGATTTCCAACTGAAATGTTTCCCATTTTTTATTTAAATGGATTCTACTTGAGTCGAAATAGTACACAGACACCAAGTCAGTATTAATTCATGTTTAGTTAATACTTGCGATTTAGAGAGACAGTAATACACTAAGTATGAAGGATATAGATGCTAAACACACTTAATCTCACACTTAATCTCTTCATGGTCTTCATGAAAATAATGAACTGCCCTTGACTTCAGTGCATCAACGAATGTCTTCACCATATAAACCTTTAATTGGTTCATACTTATTATTTTGAAAACGTGTTTTACGTGTGTACATATTCACTCTTAGACAATAAAAGATGCGCATAAACACATACATGTCCTATATACGTTTCCATGGCAATTACTTCTAGAGCCATAATATTTTAGGAATGACCCGACCCTGTTGATTGTGGAGCATCATGACTGTTCCTTTAGTTTGGCACGTGGATACTTACCATGCATGTCTTAATCATAGCAAGCATAGCATTAAGATGTGTCGTGTGACGGTAGCATTATGTTTCTCAGGCACTGTTTTATTCCCATGGGGTTACCTGATATGGTATAGTACGACTGCAAATCCCGCTATATGCAAAGGAGTAGGACACCCTCCCACCATCCCAATTTATATTTATTTTGTCATTATTTATCTTGCTCATTATTGTTCTTTATCATAAGAATGCGTATGTAAATGTGGGAACGTGGCTCAATCGTAGATGGAGAGTTTAATATAGAATTTGCAGCAGTTCTGGAGTTCTGTGGGTTAGAAGGTTCTACTCCCTTTCTCGATGTAAGTTGAAGATGAGTCTGGCATGTTTTTTCCTGTTTGGCGCAATATAACCTTTTTTGTGTTGGTGCGCCGTAAACCCTATTCAAGATCATCTCAGTATGACTTCAGTTTACAGTGCTCACATTTACTACAACAGTTACACACGTCGTATTATTAAATATCTCATGTATAGTATATACCTTTACGTAGCTCTAAAGTCAAACTGCCCATCTCGATACGCAGTGAGATAGGTCCACAGTTGATATTATGAATTGCACGTGTATGTTCAATGGAAATTGAATATTGATTATGTTACTACGAATTAGAAAATACACAACAAAACGTATGCTAATAACACGTAACATTAACAGAACTCGGCCATCTAAAACATTTGCATTCGAAACAAAAACAACAATAACATGGATTGGCTGCATTAATAAGCAATATAAGTTAACACGAAGATTATCATGTATATATGTATCTAAAAAGAACCAAACAGAAAGCCACTAACCAATTCTTCAATGACAGCAAAATCTCGATCAACACAAAAATAAAATATTAAGGCACGACAAGACAAGATTTAAGACACATGAAACGTTACCTTCCTTTCCGGGAAGTAGGTAGACGTCATCATACGTCCACAATCTGTCCGGTCATCGCACAATCTAAGAAGACACCATAGTGGCGAACTGTAAATGAGCCAACCACAAAACATGCGGTGAGTTGCAAAAATGATAGGGTCATAATCTCTTTTGATAAACTGTCTAACAAGTTTGATAAATATTGTATGAAAATGAAAACGACAAAAGATCTTACGAAGTTTGTAAATAACGTTACCACAGAAGTCAGGTTGTGATAGTCCTTTAATTCTAAAAGATCCTATATTCATATACACAATATATAATAATAATTTGTAATGTTTGGCAAAAATATGAATATTACCGATTGCTTTATCTAGACCACTACTGTTCCTGTGCAGTATTACATATTACATTTTCGATCTAAATCTCAAGCAATTGATTTTGCTGATTTTTAGTTAAAATCACGTGTTAAAAATAAGAAGATATACAAACGATGCAATGCAAAAATCATTACTACACAAGGAAACAATACATATTTAACTGTGTTGGTCTTCAATAAAGTGCAAACAAATAAAGCAGGTTTAGTTGATTGGGATTTACGCTGCACCAATACAAAGAGGTAACAGGCGACAACAGGAATGAACATGACAGGCCCAAACCTGCATTATCATGGCAGAACCGTCTCATCTGAAAAGTAGCTACCCCTCTGTAATACACACTTTATTTTAAATGGATCCACGAGTATTGTTTCCAACTCTCAAGTGGCACCAGATAGGTATTATATTAAATGTGTTTTATTCGTTTTTCAAGAGCTTGTACTCGAGTTGAGGACTTTAATATTCGTAATCTTTGTATAACTAAAAAGCTACTCAATCAGGGTTACCGATACCATAAACTTCGTAAAACCTTTGCAAAATGTTATTATCGTAACCCTGATCTTCTTTCCAAATATAAAAGTAATTTAAGGACTCTTCTGCGACAAGGACTATCACAACCTGACTTCTATGGTGATGTGATTTATAAACTTAGTAAGATTCTTGGTCATGATCACTTTCATATTATCTTTGTTAAACTTGTTAAAAAGTTTATCAAAAGAGGTTATGACCCTATCATTTTGCAACGTACTGCATGCTTGGTGGTGGACCCTTTTACAGTTCGCCACTAAGATTTCCTCTTTAATTGTACGATGCCCGGACAGGCTGTGGACCCTATGATGACGCCTACCTAAAGCCCATTGGGACGGTGGCGTTTGATGTTTGTCTATGATCTTTCTTGTCGTGCCCTTAATGGTTTATTCTCTTGTTGCTCTGGCTTCTGCCAAGTCATTGAGTACCTTCATTGTGGCTTTCTAGGCTATTGTTTCTTTTGTATTATATTTACACGAGCATATTTGTGTTTTACTTATATTGCCTATTGATGCTGCTTGTTGGTTAGCGATTAGATTATAGCGGGGATTTCTTTATTTACACTGTCCTGTTTTAATGGGATGACAGTAGGGTAAGTGTGAGGTTTGGTGCACCCTAGAACCCGGTATAAATCCCCCAGTGGCCTACTTTGCCACTGACCGTTCCAAGGCGGTAGCCCCATTGTCAACCGTTTTGTGTTTGTGATATCGTTTTCATTTCTTTATTACTTTTGCCTTCTTGTTTGTCTGATTGCATGTTTGTTTCTGTGTTTTGTGGTTGACTGTCCTCCTTGAATGCTATTTTCCCTGTCCGATCTTTTTATATTTCTTTATGATAAGGACTTCTTTGCCACAAAAAATGTAATTACATGTATGTTATTATTCATTTTGTCGTGATCGTGTTCAAGTGTTCAGGAACTCGGGAGTACTAATTCGTATACTCCAGTGCAATATACTGAAGATAATGTTGTTTCGACGTATTTCACTCAGTGCAAGATTTTCAAGGCTGGAATTGACGAAAAGCAAAACAGACTTTCAACGATATACTGAATTCCCAAATTACACAAACAACCATATAAAGCCCGTTTTATTTCCAATTCTAGTTCATGCACCACTACAAATATCTCGAAACTTTTAACATCATGTCTTACTGCCGGTAAAGATCACGTGAAACAATAGTGTGCTAAAACTTATGAAACTCTGGGATTAATTTATTTTGGTCTATTTAAATTTCAGGCGACGTTCTTGATAACATTTGCAATAAACGTCAAGCTTCATCTATAAGTACTTCTGATTTTTCTACATTATATACTTTACCAAATACAACCTTATCAAAGACAAGCTAATTGCTCTCATTCAAAACACGTTTGCTAGAGAAAATACAACATGTTTGGCCTGTAACAATATTAAAGCGTTTTTTACTAACGGCAGTTTGGACAATTACACTAGGTGGACTTGCCATGAAGTTTGTGAATCACTTATTTTTCTATTAGATAATGTTTTCGTCAGGTATGGAACTACCGTTTATAGACACATTGCTGGTATCCCTATGGGTACGAACCCCTTGTCGCAGACTTGTTTTTATATTGCTACGAAAGAGATGTCATGTTGAGTCTGTCACCAGATACCCAGGCAGATGTTATTGAAGCCTTTAATGACACCTCTAGGTATCTGGATGACATATTGAACATTGACAGCCCTTTATTTTCTACTATGGTTAATAATATACATCCTAAAGAACTTCAATCATGGCGGGGATTTCTTTATTTACACTGTCCTGTTTTAATGGGATGACAGTAGGGTAAGTGTGAGGTTTGGTGCACCATAGAAACGGTCTAAACCCCCAGTGGCCTACTTTGCCAGTGACCGTTCCAAGGGAGTAGCCCTATTGTCAACCCTTTTGTATTTATGATGTCGTTTGCATTTATTATTACTTTTGCCTTTTTGTTTGTCTGTTTGCGTGTTTGTTTCTGTGTTTTGTGGTTGACTGTCCTCCTTGAATGCTACTTTCCCTGTCCGATCTTTTTATATTTCTTCAACTTAACAAAGCTAATATTTATGATATTAACGCTTCGCTTCTCGATTAACATCTCTCTATTGAAAATGATGAAATAATTAGCAAAATCTATGACAAGAGAGATAACTTTTAATTTTGATATTGTTAATTATACCCATTTAGATGGGGATGTTCCCGAGAAACTTCTTATAGGGTCTACACTAAACCAAATTGCTAAGTACCTACCTAAGAATATGTCACTAATAGCCTCATTGTTTTGTGTATTTTGAGCTTGATTAGAGACACGGTTAAGCTGCAAAATAACGAGTGTAAATCGTCTGCTCTGATTTTAAAACTTTTAAGTCAATGTGTTTTCTTAGAAATAAGTTATAACACTTATACAACTGGGTACATAGGATTTTATTAAGTACTTCGAATTAGTGAAGCTTTCGATGTTCCTAATTCTAAAATATGCCAGTTAAAATTATTTTGACATCATGTTTTACTAGCATTACCACTACAAATGCGTTTGCAAAAGAAATTTTCGAAATATTTAATGTTAACGCTGAATTACAGTTACTTAAATTTCAAACAATATTCAATTTAAAGGGAGGTAATTTAAGATTATCCATATTTCATTTTTCTATAGACGGAGAATTTGCGATAAATGGGTCAATTTTTATGTCTTTTTTCTATTATTTCATACCAATTTTAAGAATTTTATATCTTTAAGCGATCTTTGACTCATGTTATGTGTTTTATCAGCACATTTCATGTTTTCTATAAAGGGAGGGTGACTCTCAAAAGATGTAACAATTTAAACAAAAAATAAACGTTTTACAAACTATGGGTCAAAACAAAATACTTATCACATATCTATTGTAAAATATATTTAAAATAAGAAAATTAGTTAAGATACACAAGTGAGTAATTAGGAATTTTGTTCAGTGTATGTGTCTCAATTTATTCGTTTTCTAGAGCTTGTACTCGAGTTGAGGACTTTAATATCCGTAATCTTTGTATAACTAAAAAGCTACGCTATCAGGCTACCGTTACCATAAACTTCGTAACACCTTTGCAAAAAATTATTATCGTAACCCCTTTCTTCTTTCCAAATATAAAAGTAATTTAAGAACTCTTCTGCGACAAGGACTATCACAACCTGACTTATATGGTGATGTGATTTTCAAACTTCTTAAGATCCTTGGTCATGATCACTTTCATACTATCATTGTTAAACTTGTTAAAAGGTTTATCAAAAGAGGTTATGACCCTATCATTTTGCAACGCACTGCATGCTTGGTGGTGGACCCATTTACAGTTCGCCACTGTGCTTTCCTCTTTAATTGTGCGATGACCGGACAGGCTGTGGACCCTATGGTGACGTATACCTAAAGCCCAAGTTTGATGTTTGTCTGAAAATCTCGTCTTGTCGTGCCCTCAATGGTTTATTATATTGTTGCTCTGGCTTCTGCCAAGTGACTGAGTACCTTCTTTGTGGCTTTCTAGGCTATTGTTTTTTTTTTGTATTTATATATACACGAGCATTTTTGTGTTTTACTTATATTGCCTATTAATGCTGCCTTGTTGGTTAGAGAATAGTTCATGGCGGGTATTTCTTTATTTACACAATCCCGTTTTATTGGGATGACAGTAGGGTAAGTGTGAGGTTTGGTGCAACCTAGAACCTGGTTTAAATACCCAGCGGCCTTTTTTGCCACTGACCCTTCCAATTCGGTAGCCCTATTGTCAACTATTTGTGTGTTTGTGACGTCAAATGCCTTTATTATTTATTAACATTGCCATTCAAGTTTGTCTTTTTGCGTGTTTTTGGGGTTTACTGTGTTCTGTGAAAGCTGCATTTCCTGTTCGACTTTTATACTTATTTTTATTGGTTTTGTGACTTTGTAATACAGTTAATAGTATTTGAATTTCATAGTGTACACATATTATTCAAAAACTCCCATCAATATATGTTTGGTTATTGAAAGTATGATATACTGTACAATATAAGTAATAAAAGCATTCAAATGAAACATTCCAATTCCTATTGAAAATCTAAATTCTAAATTTTGATATCTCTATTATTGCTGATTAAAAGCCATCTAAAAGGCACAATACACATTATATAATGTTAGACTAAAATTTAGATAGCAAACAGAGAAATCCTATTAAAACATAGACACGGGAACCAGTATCAATTTGCATCAGGATTTGGTTCATGGGACCAGCACACAAGTGAACATATTGCTGTGATAGGTATTAAGCTTTTAAGCGTCTGTCTGTAGTAATACGTGAACTAAATCACATTTTCTTTCATATGGTTATTAATATATATACCATTGTTTTTATCAAATAATTCAAAAAACTCACATAGAATGCTTTCTAATATTCAATATTAAAATTCATTTTGGATGGACAAAAGTGCTTTAAAATTGTGAAACCGATTTCACAGTTAATCGCAGATTGTGTTAAATATTGATATTTTGTGTAACAATGCTGGTTTAAATTTAAACCCCGATGTATTACCACAGCGTTCGGGATTATTTACGATATTAATACATATTCCTAAGATCGTATTCAGGCTTCAGTGAAGTTCTACTCTTAAAATGTTTAACATAAGCTGTATAGAGTACGTGTATGTGCATGATCAACCCCCACACACCCCTGATTGGTTGAAAAAAAGTATAGAGTTGTTAGGGCATATAGTCATATAGTAAGGTTGATTCTGATTGGATTAAATTATCCAAATCATAACAAATCCCCATTAGACATCAACATATTACATTTCCATCACAAAACATGTTCATTTAGGATATTTTGACTGAAATTTGCATTTGTATGGATACAATTATATTCCGGAGGTGCCCACCTTCAGTGAAGTATTAGACGCTGAAAGCATCACATTTAATACCCCCCAATTTGCTGGTCATTTTTTAGTTTAGATAGATCTTTAAAAAAGGTTAGGGCTTTTCATCCATTCTCTTACTAACGAAGCCTACAATTCCTTTGTTTCGATAAATTGTCCAGTGTAGAATAATTTTACTAGGTTCTGCCGACCATCAGAAATTTAATTAATCATCAATGAAGTTATTTAATGGGAAACCACTATCGAGAAAAAAATATGATGATGGGAGGTTGAAACACCCGCTGTTGGTGCATATAACGTTATGCCAAAAAGGAGCTGATTGACTGACCACCCATGTAGTGTAAACGTTGCCAGTTATCTTGAAAATGTGAGAAGTCTAGGTTGAATGACCTGAATACAATTTTAGAATCCTTTTGATATAGTTACCAGAGATTTAGTGGGCAATAAAGGGTGTGTGTTCATTGATGTCTTTTTCGTCATTGAGATAATGTATACGTAAACAAAATAAAAACTAATCGTGATCTCCACTACTAAACTATACATGTATATACTGAGTCAAATAAGAAAGTGTGCTACTAAACTATACATGTATATACTGAGTCAAAACAGAAAGTGTGCTACTAAACTATACATGTATATACTGAGTCAAAAAGGAAAGAGTACTACTAAACTATACATGTAACTATATACTGAGTCAAAAAGGAAAGAGTACTACTAAACTATACATGTATATACTGAGTCAAATAAGAAAGTGTGCTACTAAACTATACATGTATATACTGAGTCAAATAAGAAAGTGTGCTACTAAACTATACATGTATATACTGAGTCAAAAAGGAAAGTGTGCTACTAAACTATACATGTATATACTGAGTCAAAAAGGAAAGAGTACTACTAAACTATACATGTAACTATATACTGAGTCAAAAAAGAACGTGTGCTACTAAACTATACATGTAACTATATACTGAGTCAAAAAGGAAAGTGTGCTACTAAACTATACATGTATATACTGAGTCAAAAAAGAAAGAGTACTACTAAACTATACATGTAACTATATACTGAGTCAAAAAAGAACGTGTGCTACTAAACTATATATGTATATACTGAGTCAAAGAAGACCACCTTACTACGATTCTTACATCCTTAATTACATTGCTGTAAACATTTACGTCATAAAAGAGTTCATACATCCTAACTTACATTGCTGTAAACATTTGCGTCATAAAATAGTTCATACATTCTAACTTAAATTGCTGAAAACATTTACGTCATAAAAGAGTGCATACATCATAACTTACATTGAGTGCATACATCATAACTTACATTGAGTGCATACATCATAACTTACATTGATGTAAACATTTACGTCATAAAAGAGTTCATACATCCTAACTTACATTGCTGTAAACATTTGCGTCATAAAATAGTTCATACATTCTAACTTAAATTGCTGTAAACATTTACGTCATAAAAGAGTGCATACATCATAACTTACATTGAGTGCATACATCATAACTTACATTGAGTGCATACATCATAACTTACATTGAGTGCATACATCATAACTTACATTGCTGTAAACATTTACGTCATAAAAGAGTTCATACATCCTAACTTACATTGCTGTAAACATTTACGTCATAAAAGAGTTCATACATCCTAACTTACATTGCTGTAAACATTTACGTCATAAAAGAGTGCATACATCATAACTTACATTGAGTGCATACATTCTAACTTACATTGCTGTAACATTTACGTCATAAAAGAGTGCATACATCCTAACTGTATGTTTGGGAAGAAGATAACCCCAACGACAAAAACAAATGTTTTAAGAATGTATTTGGTGTATTTTCTGAGCAAAACTATTTCTAAGCTCGGACATTGTTGTGTAAAGGCATCTAAGCCTAGGCTATAATTAAAAGTATGTTTGTTTGTCAGAATGGGACCGATAAATTTTAAACGTTTTTTTCAGTAAAAGTATGATTTTTTTTAAAACTTGCCATTGGGTAACCTGGTCAAAATGAACAGCCCATTGAAAGTGAAAAAAAAACACCAGTGTTTCATCTCTAACTTCATTAATTTTTAATAATTGTTTTGGATGGAATTTTATGATTCAGTATTGCAATACACACCCAGTATACGAAACAATATATTAATAAGTAAAAAAAAGGTAGTGTTGTTTTAAGTCCAAACAAGCAGTTAAACTTTAAAAAGCATTCACACACAAATCCGACATATATTTGGAAGGAAAACAAAATCATTTTCCTACCTATCTAGCCATCTGAAAAATTTAAGATATTTTTAAGTGTGGCCTTAGTGTTTCTTTTGTGTTTTCCATACGCAACGCGTGTGAAAATATATATAGATTTCATTCACAATTCATTATTGCTTGTTTTGAAACTATCATAATATTGTGATAATACGTGTGTTTAAGTATTGCTGTAGGTAACAAATGTAACCCGGGTTCGAATCGCCGTTCTGTGGTTGTATTTGAGAAGGTTCGGTGTTCGGTGTTCATCCACTCGGACACGTCGGTTTCCCCCCATTCATTAAGATTTGTTAATGACAACCAAGTATAGTATGCGGAAATAAGCACCACAAAATATACATCACATGCGCACAAGCAAACGACAACAATTGACGCAAGAAAATTACGTCTTTTTGTGAAAGAGGGTGTCCTTTGTTAAACGTCAATAGCCAGAAAATAATCTGGACTCGATATTTTCTCTTGCGACAAATCGATTTGGCTAAAATTGCTAAATAACATACCAAAAAAATCGATAATTTTATTCAGACACCAATATTAGTAATTGGGTTTCTTACTGACCCACTTCAGAAATATGTGGGGTCAATCAGATGTATAGGGGGACTCGGCGACACCCTACAGAAATATTTGGGGTCAGTCAGATGTATATATATATACATCTGACTGACCCCACATATTTCTGTAGGGGGGACTCGGCGATAGCCCCCTATACATCTGACTGACCCCACATATTTCTCTAGGGGGTCAGTATCAAACCCAATAACTGATTTATTGCATCGAGCACCTTGTTTAAGGCAAACGCCGATATTTAACCCCTTTTAATGGAGCGTCAACGTCATTGAGACGTTCGCGCAATTCGACTTCATGACGTTGACGTCACGACCGGCATTATTAAATTTACTTATTATGTTTGTTACTAACGCCTTAAAGAACTATTTGCAAATGATGTAAACTTTGAATCGGAATTGTAGTCCATATTGTTTTAGGGACCCTCTATGAAATCTACTGACCTATAGAATATTAGAGGGTCACCATGTGACCGCTCTAATCCAATGAAATTCCTAGGATTTTGTGCGAGATGCAATAACACCAACTGTCAGTGTAGTTTTCGAACAAGTTTACAGCTGAACATTTTTTTATATCAAACAATCGCTTTAACAATATATAATATTTCCTCAAAATTTCGTAGAACTGGCACCTATAAATACAACTTTTCTGGAAAAATGTGTGTCTGAAAAATGACGCCAAAAGTGACGAACTATGCATTCTTTACGACGTCATATCTTAAACGCCTTAAAGATTATAAAAAAAAATTCAATTTCACTTCAGAAGAGTTTAAATTTTAATTTGATATTTATTTCATATGTATAGTTTCAAAAAGATCATAGGTGTGATTCCACCTTAAAGTACTCAAACTCTGTTCGTGAAAGAACTTTTCATACAAAGTTTCATTACTTTATTAATGAATACATTTTGTATATTTAAGCAATTGTTTTGCTAAATTTGTCATTACAATTGTTTGAATATTTCCAAATATAAATGTGCACACTTTTTTTTTTTTTGACTCTGTATATAAATAAATAATCTAAACCATGGCTATATTAGGAGTCAGTGGTGTGTTCCAGTACACAGGCTATAAAAATAAATATATAACATTCATTGAACTTAGATTTTCAACACAACCCAAATACAAATCTAATTGGACATGTGCTTCATATCAACAAGCAATACATACAATGCCAGATAAACCTTCACAGAGAATATCTTGCTTTATCACATAAATTACGGTGTGGGAGTGGAATAACACCATTCTATATTTTCGATATACCACTAGTTATATAAGTATGCAAATAAGCCTAGGATGCGCTGTAAAAAAGTCGAATAATGACTATGATCCAATTTCCACGGTTTATGTCGGTTTCACGTGTTAAAGCGACAGGCAAAATGCAAACAAAAGTCGATATGTGAGTTATATGATAAATAGAATCTAACATTCGTTCTCATTCATTATTGAATATATTAAACTCGTTACCAAAAGCGATACAATGCTCGGCAAGAGCCTCGCATTATATCATTTTGCCAACTCGTTTTATAAATTCAATAATGAATGAGTACTCATGTTAAGATCCTCTATAAGTTACGCATTAGCTGGGTGTATCCTATACATTCCATCAAAGCTAATCAGAAAAACAAAAACAGAATTAGGTCACTATGTGTGATCAAGCAGAACAAGTGGACATGTTTCAAACCTATTGTCTATTTTATTATCTTTTCAGTTAAGTTTCATGCGTTTCGAAATAACAATAAAACACACACGTTCTTGAACCCTATGATGGACGGCTAGAACTATTTTTCGAAACCTGTGTTCAGTCATGTGCGCTACATTCATTGGATAGTTTCCAATCCTTCATCACATGCAATTACTGGATGAAGGTCGACCTGACTACGGAATGCCAGACAAACAAGTATTGTAAGAAGATTCCCGATGATATACGATGTATTAACATTTCTATCATATCTAATGCAAAAATCTTAAATACTTTTCCAGACATATTAACATACTGTATCTATACTCAGTTGCAAAAGAAAGTGTACACTGAGTTTTGTTTAGTCTTTTTAGAATTAAATTGACAAATTCCAAAATGAATGTGCCATGTTTGGTACAAAAGTTTTTATCATTCCATTGCCAATATCATGTTGTCATTTGTTTTTCAATAGGTTGAATCATTAAGGGACTGTCGCTTGATAAAGAGGATAGGGTGTAAAGTATCATTTTCAAAGTGTAAACTTTCTTTTGCAACTGAGTATATATTGGAGTGTCCTAAAATCATTTGTGTTGAGCATCATCACCACAATATTTGAATATTTGATTTATTTGCTAAATGTTTTCCAAATTGCTCAAATTTAAATATTAAATATTATAATTAAGACGTATATTGAATATAACCAAATTACTGTCTGAATTGTTAACAGTAAAATCTATACATGCAAATATGAGAATAGACGCACATAGGTCAGTGATAAAGAAATACAACATTTGAAGAAAACTATAATAAAAAAAATATAAATGTATTTCTCCGTAATAAATAAGCTACAAAAGCGTATCATTTCCGAAAGCTCGACCGAAACATATTGATTCTCGTTCATATTGCTACGTTATTAGCATATTGGCTATTAACTATACATATTGATTCTCGTTCATATGGCTACGTTATTAGCATATTGGCTATTAACTATACATATTGATTCTCGTTCATATGGCTACGTTATTAGCATATTGGCTATTAACTATATAGAGTTATTATGTATACCGATATTTTGAATCCACCGTTTAGCTCGATAGGAAAACCAGGAGGGTATTACCAGCTGGTATCTTTTGGGTGGAGGTATAGAGTTCAAAACCCGAGATGAGGGAAACATGTGTGTCTGTACCACCGTTGATTTGGTTTTGTTTTGGATACGAGTTTTGAGTCAGTCTGTAGAGTGAACCTTTGGTGTTAGTATAGATGTAATCTTAACGACTGTAAACTTAAATATGTTCTTGTCTTAAATTTATACCACAGGCATTTCAAAATAAGTATAAAAGTCGAACAGGAAATGCAGCTTTCACAGAACACAGTAAACACAAAAACACGTAAAAGGACAAACGTGAACGATGTTTCAAAATTCAGAAACATGTCAACCCTTTTGTGTTTGGGATGTCATTTTTTGCCTTTTATTCATCTTTAAAGTTGTTCGTTGTTTATGTGTGTGTTTGTGGTTGACTGTCGTCCTTGAATGCTACATTTCCTGTTCGATCTTTGTATCTACGTTTACTTATTACAATTATTGAGACATTTATGTGTGACATATTTGTATTTAAAATTTCTAATTTTGTATCAATTGTACTTTTGGAAGGGATAGTATGGGTGGGTTTAGTTGATGTTTATTGGGTTTTCTTGACATGTTGGTCAAGTTTTATTGGTAATTTGTTTCAAACCTTAAAGTAAGGCATATAGCAATCGCACCATCCATTTGTCCGTCCGTTTGGATGTCCGTTCGTCCTTCTGTCCGAAACAATCATGTCTCATCAATAACTTTGGAAAAACTGAAGGGATTGGTTTTTCATGTTTACGAATCGGGCCCTTACCTCAAAGGTTAAGGTCAAACTTTAAGTTCAAATTTCAAATTAGTCAAATTCGAGGGCATTTGTGACTTACTGGTGACATTTGCTGTTTATGTATGTTTTCGACTTGTTAAAAATAACTTGTCGGCACTTCGTTGTTTTCTTAACTGTTGCTATCAGGTAGTTTCTATATAGTGTTTTGCTTAATTCTCGCTTGTAATTAATATATCTGTTGTATCCACAACAGAGAAGACAAACTATTCAACACTTATCATATAAACATAGCCACACTGTATGGCATACTTGTCAGTATATACTGAGTCACTATGTGTATGGAATCCACACATGCAAGATTAAATACGATAGTATATGTTCTAGTCCGTCTGTTAACAACAACGGTACGTAGATTCATAATCATCCGGGTTAGTGGTGGTGACCGGATTCTGAAAAATATTGCAAACATTATAGAGTTTAACATGTTTATATATTATAGGTCAACGTTAAAAAGAAATCAATTCGTAGCTGTAAGGCACAGTTCACATCTGAGAACTATTGTTATATTAAAATCATTTCTGTGTTGAAATAGTAAATTTAAACATCCACAGTGTCCGTAAAATGCAATTATCATTTCTGATTGTTTAAATTAACATAAATATTTCAAATGTTCAATTTGAAATTATGCCGTCACTCGTCGCGTTAAACAGTTGGTCGACGGGTTATCAATAAAGAGAAAATCTTGTCAGGAGAATTGAAAATGGTCACGTAGGCGCTTTATTGAGCACTTTGCTTTCCGTCCTTCTTGATCAACGTTTAAATGCATTCTTTTTTTATTTATAAGAAGAATGCTACTGTGTAAATAGCCTGCAGCAACTGGAAGGAAGATTGCATAAGTATTCAGTACACGCTTTAAGCTTTAAATTAAAAAACAATACCTAGTCATGAAATAAATGTACAGCATATATGTCATTAACAAACCTTTTTTTTCCATATTGGGATTGTAATTTCGAAAACTACGTTTATTTTTTCATACTTACACGATCACTCAAGATAGAATTAAAGTAGAATATTAGTCTAGTATATTTAAGTTTTCACCTCAAACTAATTCCAACAGAAAGAAATCCTAAGTTATATTATAGATATACATTACGTGATCCTCAGAAAGAAAGTCCCCCAAAATATTCCTAAGGCATTTCGAGATATATTCAATTTAATTTACCCGAATTAACCTAAAACACAATGGCCCATTACGTACACCATAGCGAGTACTCTTCAGTGGAGGTACCGGAAATGATGAATTATCAATCGTCTGCACATGTAAACAACGTGGTGAAATCAACAAATTTACACGGTAAGTAGACATAGTTTATTATATTGTTTGTATTTTTTATTGTCAATACACCATCTTAGTGGATGTTTATAATATTAAAAGCGATGCTTGTTGTAAAATTACACATAAAAATTAGTAAAATTTTAGACATGACACGTATGACCGATATTTCCCTTTTTAACTTCAAATACATTTAAAGGGCCTGATTGATTAAAATTATGATAGAAATTATTTTAATAATACACATTTATATAAATTTGTATCGGTAAACGCGTAAAAAAAAATTTGAATATGAAAATATGCCACCGGTTACGTCATTTTTTTTAAAGTATGGTGAGCTGTACGGGTCATAAAGGCAAATTGTATGAAGAAAACGGATTTTTGAATTTTTCGCGATTAGAACGAGATTTTTACTATTTTTGAACTTAAATGATCACATATGTCACTAAAAGAGATGCTATCGTGAAATGTATCTCTTTAAGCAGTAAATAGCAGTAAATATAATCAAACTAAAACAATATGCGTTAATATTACAAACAATTCATAGTTTTCAATGAACAGTTTTATTTTATTCTTTTTGTAGATTGAGTAAACGCAAGATGTAGCGGCTAGTATGTGGTTCGAAAACAGTAGGCTGTTTATATGGTGGATATTGTTGAATTGTCATTATCAACCTACTACATGGAGTACTGGAGATAAGACTACCGTGGAACATATTTGTACAGACAATACAACAACAATGAGGTTGGTTATTAGCGCATTGTGTTTTATTTATGCATAACTGGTTTATTTCTTAATTTACAATCTCGTTAAATGTGTTTGGTGCATCACATTTGTGATGATATTTAAACACTGTCGATATTTATATTTGGAATTATATTTAAACGTATTTACTATCTTTTTCAGTGACTCACATTATGATTCAGAGTGTGTTATCTGCAATACCAGAGATGGTAAACCAACAGCGAAACTGGGAGAAAATGGGTGTCAGAGTTTACTGTCAGCAAGCAAAAACAGAGGTAGTTACCGTTTTAAATGTATAAGCAAAACATAGAAGTCATACTGTTTTAAACTTCGATTAAGCTTTAATTATATTGCAAAACATCTTTATTTTGGTAAGGAGTATAATGATTTAAGTATATAGTTTAAGCTAATGATTATAGTATTCCTTGGTGAAGGCATGTCTGATGGGAAACTTCCTCTTTTATCTGATTTACAACTTTCTTGCTTTACTCTTACTCTATTTTGAAATATTGTTGTTGTTTTTGTCTTCAGGTGATGATTTGTCTGTCTTTCCTGGTCAACTTGTGCCCAAGCATGTCGTCGCGACTATTGTCATCCTCGAGCCATCCAAAATGTTTCAGATATCCCTCTAAGCACAACAGCACGCCCAAAAACCAGAAAATCAGAAGGTTCCCCATTCAGTTTCATGTCAAAATGTTTGTTTTGTGGAACAGAAGCTAAATATGTTGATTAAAAGAGGGGCCAAGATGTGTTCCCTGTGAGAACACTTGACTTTCAGAAAACAATTAGAGACATATGTAAGAAACGCAATGATGAATGGGGAGAGAAAGTATTTGGATGCCTTGAATATGCTCAAGATCTTCCTGCTGTAGAAGCAAGATATCACCAATCTTGCAGTACAAACTTTAGGACAGGATATAGTGTTCCAGTGGCGTATCAGACAATTGAAAATTCCAGTAAATCTAGTAAGAAAAACGTTGGCCGACCCTCTAAAAGCACGGTGGAAAATGGATTCTTGCAAGTAATACAATACTTTAAAAGCAGTGACAATGAGCAAATGACTGTTTCTGACCTCGTACAGAAAATGATCGAACGTTGTGGCGAAGATGCTTATAGCTGTGTTTATATGAAAAAGAAATTGCTTGATCATTATGGAAATAAAATCATTATTACTGAAATTAATGGGAAACAAAATGTCATAACATATCGTAACACAGCATGTTCTATTTTGCATTATTTTTTTCAGCGACATGTTAGTAGTGATGATACTGAGTCAGAAAAACGAGAAATTATTAAAACAGCTGCCATACTTATTCTAAATGACATTAGGTCCTTAGAAATTTCGAAGTCAGAGTATCCAAATTCAAATGATATAATGTCAACTGAAACTAATTTGGAATTTATTCCTGCCAGTCTACAGTCTTTTCTCGGTGAATTGATAGATCAAAAACAGGCAGTGAGAAAGGTGACAGCCATTGGCCAAGCCATAATACAAGCATCTAGACCAAGGGGAATTCTAGCACCCCTGCAGATTGGACTAGGCGTACAGATGCATCATCATTTCGGTTCGAGGTTTCTCATCGAAACACTTAATAGCCTCGGGTTTTGTTGTTCCTATCAAGAAGTTCAAATGTTACGCCGGTACTAGGAGGCGTGAGAGGCGTTGCACTTTACCTCTCATGAACAGACTCAATAAAACCGAGTCTGCTACTTGTATCTCTTGTTTGTGTTTGATGATTCCAAGGGATCCCCCTTTTCAGTATTTATTGTTATATTTTAACAATGTTAATGTTTGATGAGTGCCTCAATGGTAATTAGTATCATCCTAATAGAATACCCATCATATTGTCTGTCTGTCTGTCCGTCTGGCGGGTTGGCTGGTTGGCTGGCTGAATGTATGTCTGTATGTATGTTTGTCTGATTGTTTGCCTATGTCGCTGTTTCGTTCCCTTCATACGACCGTTTGTCTTAATGGCAGTTCGGATAGTTAACACTCCTAGTTACATTGTAATATTTATCAAGTATTATAATTTCCGAAACAACGTATCATCTTTGGAGGATTATTGAGTTAGTAAGAGATGCATTAACTTACTTTCGACTTTACAACCCAGTGTAGTTCCATCGTCTTGATATCCAGACTTACAGACACAAACACTTCCAGTGCACTCACTATTTGCTATATTGGTACATAAAGCGGCAGCAGTAGTACAGTTAACACCCAACTTAGCTGTAAATATAAATAGATTCGTTCATTGGCGTTTTACTTCTCGTTGAACGCAGAGGCCATAATGATTGACCGTCTCATCTCAAATACTTAATGAGCTGGTGTATCGATCTCGCGTTTGCTGGTTGCCCTTAATGGTGCATTCTCTTGTTGCTCTGGCTTCTGCCAAATTCACTGAGTAAGTGATTTGTGACGTTCTGTGACACCCTAGAACCTGGTTTAACCCCCATCCCACCACCACCAAACACACCACCCACTAAGCGACCGTCTTGGCCACTGACCGTTCCAAGGCGGTAACCCTATTATCAGCCGTTTTGGGTCTGTAATGTCATATACTTTTCCTTGTAATAGTTCTTTGTTTCCATGTGTGTTTTTGGTTGACTTTGGTCCTTGAATGCTACATTTTCTGGTTGACTTTTATATCTACTTTTAGTATTGGACTTTATTATCTTGAATGACCAATACGTAATAGTTTGTCATTTGTGAAGCCATACGTGGACATGCTTATTGATAGAGGGCGCCGAATCCCAACTGAACATCTGCATTGTTGCTGTAAAGTTCATGAATATGCTAATGGAAGTTCCAATATGACGCTATAAATACAGAAGTCGACTATATTGGATACGTGATCAATAAAGCAAATATGTTATATTGTTTTAGAGGAGTTTATAGAATATACACTTTTACATGTTTATTTCGTAGCTGTTGTGGCAATAGTGGCTTTCGTATGCAAGTCCTGTAAGGTTTTATCAGAATCTTAATAACAGTTCACAATATGCTCCTGTATTAAAAGATGACCATCATCGCCGAATAAACATGAATTTAATTAATTAATACTAATTCGCTGTTCCTGCTAATCATTCAGCAAAGGCCCTGTATCGACACAACTTACGATTCTTGTAGGAAAAGCGATTAAACATGTGTTTTCATTGTTAGCGGTGAAGAGTCATTCTTGGATATCACAGGAAGCTGCATTTCATTCAGGACTGTCTAAACATCATTAGCAATGCAGTGTTACAGTGTATGTGTATGTCTTCCACAAACAGTAGTTGTTTTAAAAGAGTAAATATCAAGAAAAGGCTTACAGCAGACGCCAGACGATGCGCCATGTCAAAAGCCCTATTGATTAAATTTTGATCAGTTGTGCTACATACAAATATATTTAACGTAATGTGTCTTAACACAAAAAGAAGTCCATGAATGAGTTCTTTATAGTAAAAGCCCAGGTAAGTATGGTTTACCAAATTTCAGGTTTATTTGAAATTTCTGTTTAGATACAGCTTTTCGAATTATGCTTCTCGGAAACTTAAATTCAAATCTAAACTGTGTTTGAACGTAGGATAAAACGTGTTATACCATAGAAATGTGTCATATTTTAGTAAAGTTACCTGTCACACATATAGGGGCAGCGCCACTCCATCCAGCGCCATCTATGCAGGTTCTTCGAGTGATCCCAGTCAGTGTGAATCCCACATTACAATTGTACGTGGCAACAGCTCCCTCGTAATTATTTGGCGATGTGGACACTGCTCCATTGGTCAGACTTCCAATATCTCCACAGTCTAGAAATACATATGTCCAATTGACAATTATGTACGTTACATGTTATAGGTAATTTATTACAATGTTATAGACATAAGTTCAAGGGAACGATAGTGCCCTTGAGGCTGCTGTCTAGGCTTCCCATCTGCGATCATTTTATGTCTTAATTGTCCTGATTCATGATGAGCTAAACTCTGAATTTAGGTAGAACAGAGGATTCCGAATTACTGGCGTTCACGATACAACTGAAACGCAACATTTTATAATAAATTTAAATATTTTAATAATATTGAATGAATATTAAAATATTATACATTACTACTTATAAATGCCCGTTACAATAGTTTAATATTCTCCGAAAAACTGTGTTTGAGCAGAGGACAATAGTTCTTATACTGCATGTCATATTTTAGTAAAGTTACCTGCCGCACATGTAGGGACGGTGCCACTCCATCCAGCACTATATATGCAGGTTCTTTGAGTGACCCCAGTCAGTATGAATCCCACATTACAACTGTACGTGGCAACAGCTCCCTCGTAATTATTTGGCGATGTGGACACTGCTCCATTTGTCAAACTTCCAATATCTCCACAGTCTAGAAATTAAAAATTATCATAAGCTGCAATATCAACTGGATAAATACTGAAATGGGGATCTCTTGGAAGCAACAAACACAAACAAGAGATAAAAGTTGCAAACAATGTTTGATTGAGTCTGTTCATGAGAGGTAATATTGCTAAAACGCCTCTCACGCCTCCTAGCACCGGCTTAAGCGGAATTCTACTTTAAAGACAAAATGAATGGGTTTGATGATCCCAAAGGACAGTATGTAGTAACACTACTGGTTTGTAAAGCAAATCTCTAAACCATCACATGTATTACATGAGTGCCTGTTTAATATTGAATTTATTAAACGAGGTGGATGAAATTATAGGATGCGACGGCTTGTCCAACGTTTATCTTATCCAACGATCATGATCACATAATGCAAATATGCCATATAACGCATATTTATTGATGCAGATGCCTACATGTTGCCTCGGTCTTCGTCGTACAATAGCAGTTGCAACTGCCTCGTTGATGTCCGTAACCCGGGAATTACCGGTTTAGGAAATCAACTAGGCGATTCCGATTTCACACTGAGCTGAGCGGAAAAGACCGAACGATGAATCGGCCGTCATCGTCGTTTGCCTCAATTATGTTTTACATGTTTTACACTAGTGTATTATGATAGTTATGGTATGGATTCACACACTTCCACACCGCAAATTATGTGATAATTACATTGGCGATATTTGACTACAACAGTAAAAATCCAATATTAATAGCATATATTTGCCATCAATAACAAAACATGTACATAAAAAAGGAGTATGAACAAAGAAACTTGGAAATCGCCAAACACGATAAATATAAAAACATTATTATAGTCTCAGTTTGATTGCGACTGTTCATGAACGGTTGGAAAAAATACTAGGTACCGTTCGCGCCAACTAGCCCCGGGTTGAGCAGAACTCAATATGAGCCATCCCGAAGATGGTATGCATATTATTGTGAACATGAAAACATGATTCTAAACACGTACCTGTTCGCAATAAATGCAATGCTACGACGTCTCCAGTAATCGTGTTCGTCATGGTTTGTGTAGCATCGTTACTCAGACCACATTCTCCAGTCTGTTTGTTGTAGTTTGCTCCCGAACACCCGTGTGATGAAATACGTGCCTGGCACTTCTGAGCGCATTTGATTTTAGACAGTCCTTGATATGTTTCAAAGACATTAGGTAGTTGTTTTCCGTGGTGTTGTTTAAAGTGGTTGTCGCGCGTAACACCTTTCACTTTGAGTATATATATGCTACCAAAAATGAAAACACACATTAAAAATAGCACGGCGCACCGCATGGTTGATATTTTACTACAGACTATACGAAAAATTAAACACTTTCTTTGAATTGTTGTTAATTGCAGTGAAATTATTTATCAAATTCAAAACAGTTTATAATAAAAAATGACTCAGACAAGAAGATCTGATAAATTGCCTGCTTATAACTAATTTCATATGGTACATTTGAATAAAACGTCATAAGGGGCGGTGACTTAATTTTATAAGGTTCAAAATTATATACAAGTATAATTTATTTTAATAAATTCTAATCCAGTTAACGAACAGGTGGTTGTAAATAATTGTCTCATTATGATAAAATGGGCGTTACACACTTGCGGTCACAAACACCAATCGCGTGTACAAAGAATCAAAATGGAGTTTGTCAGATTTACTAAAGACAACATATCCGCAACATCCATTTAACGACTCAGTATTGTGAGACTTTAGACAATGCTCGGTACAAACAAACACATCATATCAAACTTCTGATGTTTGTTTTGGTATTTTGTTTGCCTTAGGTTGTTTTTAGATGAATCAAGATGTTTTGTTAAGTATTGGATTCTTGAACACATTAGGGATTTAGAAGTTACATCACAAATATTAGTACCTTTGACGACATAGAATCAAAAGAATCGCTGTCGTTGTTTTATAAACATTGAATGCCTTAAACGATACCACACAACTGGCAAAACGGAAACGTATGGATTTGATGTAATTGCAATCTTACAATGGATTTAACCGATACTGGTACGAAATATGACGGAGAGCATCAAAACTGTGTTTCTGTAAACAAACGACGCTTTGAACAAAATCAAAATACCAGCACAATGGAAGCGTATGGTGTTTACATTTTTGCCGTTTTGAAATACCATTTAAGCGATAATAGTATTAAATTTAATGTTTTCCGGTAGGATAGAGGAAAAAAATTCAATGGGAGAAACCTTTGATGTTTATTATGAATAAGGAGACAACGTATGAACAATATTGATATTTTAAGACATCGTGAAAGATGTGACTGTAGATAAGACCATACGCAGAATACAACAGAATGAGTTATTTTACATCAAACAAAACTGAATTTAATTGGGTTTTACGACACACCAAACTATTAAAACATGAATGAACATTTTAGAATTATCAACCGAACCGACGTCGTTCACAAACCGCCCGGGATAATGATACACATGTTTTCATTAAAAAAAAGCGCTAGTGAAGAAATACATTGTTGTATGGTTGTATCAATTTAATATTTGCCTAACCATTAAACAATAAACAACATAAGAAAGACAAATGGTCCTATAGAAATCACAGCACACCCACGCAATGAAACCGTATGTCGGCACTGTACCACAAAGAGCAAATTAACTAAGCAATGAGACGGACAATACACAAAGAGTGATGAAGATAGTGTTACCGACTTGGAACGGTCAGTAGGCAATATTGCAAACTGGTTAATTTAAATCGAGTTTATGTGTACACAGCCTCGCTATTATTCTGTTTCCAGCGCTCAGATGACAAGACAATGTAAATAAAATAACATCCCATAAAAAGAAAATCACTAACAACAAAGTCACATCCAGAGAAATTAGGAAACGATACACACCTGCCCTAC
This sequence comes from Cyrtodaria siliqua, assembly GCA_037043455.1. Lineage (NCBI taxonomy): Eukaryota > Metazoa > Mollusca > Bivalvia > Adapedonta > Hiatellidae > Cyrtodaria > Cyrtodaria siliqua. Next base: position 85,076 of record JAWPHD010006873.1, read on the forward strand.
ATATGTTAGGTAATGTCGTTGTGTTGTTATATATCTGTTTTAGGTGATGTAGTTGGGGGTTGTATGAAACAGAACTATAATTTGTTATAAGAAATTCGACAAGCACCCAACCAACTTGCATTTCATTACCCACCACCCATATGTTTGCAAATAAACAAATGCATACGTATTTGAATATCGTTTAGACAACACATCTCCAGCTACTTATTGCAGATCTCACTAAGCAGTTATATCTCTTGCGACGAACGGTATGAACATTCCTGCACTCAAAAAAAAGAACTATTATATTTAGTTCTTGTTTATTTCTTCAACAAAGTAAAAGAAACGCTTAATGGGTATTTCCGTAATATATATTTTATGTTTAATATGCTACTGCTAATGGAATGATACGGGCGACATTAGGCCTGTCCTTTCGGAAAGAAGGTTTAAATAGCACCGAACACACCAATGGTTACCCCTTTAAAGTTTCATTATCGACAGAATGCGCATTTGGCTCAAGCTGTTGAGCAAACTTAGGCTTTAGACATTCACACTAGCATTTGTTAGTGCCATAAAAAGTCGCCCCGACTACAAATCAGTAGTGTTATTATTTACTGGTCCTTTGGGATCAACAGGCCCATTCTGAGTTGCTTTAAAGTGGAATATCGCTTAAGCCGTGAGAGGTGTTGCATCTTATAATTAAATCTCATGAACAGACTCAATAAAACCGAGTCTGCTACTTTTCTTTCTTGTTTGTGTGTGTTGTTTCAACGGGATCAACTTTTCAGTATTTAAACGCTGCAATCTCATTATTATTGATTAAAAGGTCTACTACATGACATAGTTGTCCTTTCTGTAATTAGTTGTAGCCCCTTTTTGTAGAAAACACTTTGAGATATATCTGGAATATTACGTGGAATTAGGTGTATATAATAGTGTAGTATAGGCAATTTTTCGGCGCCAGCCGTTTAAGCTGGCATTTGGCCTCCCAGGAGGTGTGTCTGTGTAAGCCTATCAAAACTCGAGTTGAAAGCGATACAGAAATTATGAAAGCCTGCAGTGTTTATTAAACTGAATGCTGATTGGCTAAATTTGTCTGACAAGGCCAAAGAAAACTAGTAGATTTGTTTATACAGTGTAGTTGTTGATAAATGGTATATCGTTAGGTGATTTGTTATGCTGTAATTTAATTGCGACCGGAAAAGATGAAGAAAGGAATAGAAATGCTGAAATTGCAAATAAATTATTCTATTTTCTTCGAAAGTGCGTTAACATGGTAACTGGTAATGAAACCCTATTAAAAATTACATATCACCGTGATTTCCTGATTACGTGATTTTTCAAGGTGCCCGGATCTTCTTCTCTGAAACCACAAGGGCTACAACTTTGATATTTTGCGTGTAGCATCACAATGTGGTCCTTTACCAAGTTGTACAAATGGTGACCCTGGGGTCAGAATAAGCCCCTCACCGGGGGTCAGAAGTTTTACATAGAAATATTAGGAAATACATTAAAAAAAAATCTGTTTTGAAACCACAGGGTTAGAGCTTTGATATTTTGCATGTAGCATCATTTAACAGAGTACACTTTGCCAGTAGATCGATTCAGGCCCTCGTGGGCCTCTTATTTTAACAATTGGACAGCACTAACTTGTATCGTTCAAATTTCCCACGCTGGCACTGCCGTGTCAACTTTTATCGGAATACCGATAGAAAACGTTACTCTATTCCTTACATTTCGCTATTAAAATTATGTCACTTCATGACCATCAATCACTTATACATTGTGCTTCCCCAAACGCGTCGACTATCTTATTAAATATATTTCTTGTTTGATTATGCGTTTCTTTTCCTTTCAGTATATTATCTCTTTTTTTGTTCGAAGGGACAATAATGGGACAAATTCATTATTTCATACAGATTTGGATATGCCTGAATGCTAATACTGAGTAGTGATACATTTGAAAATGAAAGTCAAACCAGTGTTTTTTTGCGGAATATTTCGTGCAACAGACGACATTAAGTTTCACAAAAGCAAACATTTTTAAGAAAATTCAGGAAGTTGTAAAGTGGTCCAGAGAGGTCCTTCTATATAGGCAGAGCAGTGCAAAAACAACTAAGTTGTGAGACGTGAAATATTGTAACATATTTGCGCGAATAAGACTAAACGTATTATGGTAGTTTATCATGTTTCATAAATTACAAATCCTCTTTAAAACATATTGATTGTGTGAATAAAGCCAGCGTCCGATTTAACTGACGCTAAGTGCGTTATGGAGGCACCGTTGATTGTCAGCCAGATAATTGTTTCCTTAACAAATCCATATTAGTGCTAACCTAACATTAAAAACAGATAACTCTACCACAAAACAATCGACCGTCAAATGTGGGCTAAAAACATAAAACACTATTCAAACAAGCAAATAAAGAGAATTAGACTTGTTTATAGAAAGAAACCATCATCTTACACCGATTGGAACTAGATATATAACGTTACGTGTCGATATGGTTCCATTTACCTGAATTGCGACGGTCATATACAGATGTGTTATTCAGGAAGCGTGCTATTAGCATAGTTTTTGTCTATTATTATCATTACCCAAGGTTGTTTTGTTTTGTTTTGTTTTGTTTTTGTTGTTTTATTTGCAAATGGGGAAACATTTACGTTATAACATTATTGATAATCGGTGTGGTTCTATTTTACTGGATAGCGACTGTCATCCAGGACGCATGTTTCCCAACATGCTTGTGGCTTTCTAGGCTTGTTTTTTTTATATTCTTATATACATGATCATCTATGTTAACGTTATACTTATGGTGCACCCTAGAACATGGTGTAAACACCCAGCGGCATTATTTTGCCACTGACCGTTCCAAGGCGGTAGCCCTATTGTCAACCTTTCATGATTGTGATATCATATCTTGCCTTTTATTCGTCTTTGTAATTATTGTTTGTTTCTGTGCGTGTTTTTTTTGGTTGACTGTGGTTCTTAAATGCTATATTTCGACTTTTATATCTACTTTTATAGTTATAGTTTATTATTATCTAAAGGTGTTTTGTTTAACAAACGGGGATATATGTTAATTATACTGTTATTGATAATCGATATCGTTCTATTGTTATACTTGACGGTGCTAGGTTTATAAAATAACAAAGTTTGTTTTTTCACAGACGGCAATACCTGTGTTTTAACAGCTAAGAATAGAAACAGGTAGATATGCCAAAAATAGAACAAATAGAAATGAGCGATACTTTAATGTGTAATTCTACAGATATTGTAGATGAGAACCACTTATTTTAGTTTGCCAGTTATACAATGATATTCGTAAAAAATATATAAAGCTATACTATTGCCGTCCTCCAAGTGTATATAAAATTGTACAGTTAATGCAAGAAAGCAGTACTCCAATTCTGATACATTTGGCAACATAAATTAAAGAATCTGTTGATCAAAGAAATGTCATGATTGTTAATTACGTACTACGTTTATCCTCTGTACTTATGATACAGTTTTTAAAACAATGATACAGGAATACATACGTCTATATGTTAATTGTGCCTCCAGACGAGTGTGTTATGATGTAGAGATAAGTTAATCAACGTGTGTTGCAGCTATCCTTTTTAGGGAGTGAATGCATACGCTTGATTTCTGTGTATCTCGTCATAGCTAGGCGCCCTGCCGTAGTTCGTCCGAAGGTTGTCTGTCCTTGTTAGTTCACAAATATTTCTCCCTATATATAATTCTGCTTTGTGAACGTGAATCTCTTACGAGATCCCAATTTCGAAAGTTGCCGTAGTGAGTTCAACTTATCTCCCTTTATTATATTTACCTGAATTCACAGTATCCCCAAGATCCGGCACCTTTCATTGTCACTGTCTCATTATAGCTGTGTGTGGTTGAATGCTTAAATGTGGCCTACTCATATGAGCTATAATTGTATGTATGTATGTATGCGTCTATATGTTAATTGTGCCTCCAGACGAGTGTGTTATGATGTAGAGATACAGTTCATCAACGTGTGTTGCAGCTATCCTTTTTAGGGAGTGAATGCATACGCTTGATTTCTGTGTATCTCGTCATAGCTAGGCGCCCTGCCGTAGTTCGTCCGAAGGTTGTCTGTCCTTGGTAGTTCACAAATATTTCTCCCTATATATATATATATATTAGAGAAAATCATACATTGAACAGAACAACTTTCACAAACACTGGATCCAGAAAGGATACTAAATGATAGACTAATTTGTTGCAATACAATGTGGAAAATTATCATTTACAGTGCTATCAAGAAAAGAAAATAAAAACGTCTTAGCTAGCGTGTATACTAGCTAACATATAGACTCGAGCGCTTTCGGCTTTTCGCCTTCTTCAGGAGTACAAAGACATGTAACATTTTCAAGAAAATCATCTAAACAACGATTGCAATGAAAACAAATCTAGAAAAAAATGTACAAATGATTATAAATATATGATTAATATGTTCTGATATTGGAAGAGGATGCCCGCAAAAGGGGCCCATTTAGATTTATAATAAATAAATAATAATAGCGTAATTATATAACGCTATAAACGCCGAGAAAGCAACAAATATTCAGACCGTTAGTAAACGTCGTGAACATCAAAGTTGTTTACTTTCAAAAAACGGAAATGACGTCGTCAGTTATGACGTCGTGTAGGTGAAACGTTGACATTTTAAATTAAAAAACGCTGACATTTTAAATTGACGTTGACGTTAAAATAGCGTAGGCTAACGGTACAGTGTTTCGACATGTTTGATTATTTTTCCATATAAACTCATAAAGAAATTGTTAAAACGACTTTAATTGAAATTCTTAATAGAAAAGTTAAGTAAATTTATTTAGTAAAAACTCAAACGTATATACGTTCTTAAAACAAATTTAAACCTCGAGCACGTTGATATTGTAATTAAGTTGTCTAGATCATACATGCAAATTATTCATAAAACGAATAAAATAGAATATACGTTTTTATTAAATTATTAAATATGAGGTGAATAATTTCGATATCAATCGCAGTAGTTCACAGTAATCAATAAATAAGCCGGCATGGAAATTTATAAGTTATTGTTACTGGAGATGCGGATGTCATCCCCTTTGTTTATTCCAAACGGTTGAATAGTGTTGAGTCGACGGATCCAATAAGATTCGCGTGATTTTTCGAGTGTGATCTGACCAATTGGGGTTGTGGTCTATGCAGCAAAAGGATATATCCGAGAAAACATGTCCTGTAGAGCAGAGATGTTCTGCGACTGACGACCTGGCGAGTTTGCGTGTGTTTACGTCAGATCTATGTAGGTTAATCCTTTGGTTTAGAGGTAGTTTTGTTTCACCTACGTACTGTTTTCGACATTGCTTGCATTGTCATCAGATAGACGACATTACTCGTTTTGCAATTGGCATGGCATTTTATATTGACTATGGCGCCAGTCGAGGATTGTTTAAAACTATGCGTGACAGGCATGAGTTTGAATGTCTGGCATCTAGGCATACCTCAGGGACTTGATTGTCCAACTGAAATGTCAGTGGGATTTGGATTTAATTTTGCTCGTACTAGTATATCCCGCAGATTTTGGGGTCTTCTGTAAGCAATGATCGGTTTCTCTGAAAATAGTTTCTTGAGCCGATCGGATGATTCTATGACAGGCCAGTGACTCGTTAAAATCCCTTTAACGTCAGGTGCGTTTGGGTGGAAGGTTAGTACAAATGGTGTCTTTATATCAGAAGCATCTGGCTTGTTTTTGTATTGCAAGATATCGTTTATATTGTGATCTGGCGTCTTTCTATGGTGAATGTTTGTATAGGTACCTGAGGTTATAATATTGTAATGTGAATCCTCTATCGTATAAATATACGATGTGGTTGTCGTTATTTGACGGAAATAGTAAGGCCTTAAGTATCACCCGGTTTCCGAAATCAATATTTTTAGATTTACTAGGTGACCGAGTGGGCTAAGGCATCTGCTACTGGGCGAGGCGCTGTGTCGAGGTTGATGTCTAGGGCTGCGAGTTCGAATCTGTTGGTAAGTGGTTGGTACAAAATGTTCTCCACATATAATATTTAATATTTGTACTTGTATCTTATAGATACTACGTTAAAGAAAATTCGTTATTATGAATTTAATTCTCTAAAATAATAAATAATTATATTCTAAATTCATTGTATCAGTATTGATCTGATGTCTTTCTTTCTATGGTGAATGTTTGTCTAGGTTGTTGTCTAGGGCTGCGGGTTCGAAGCCGTTGGTAAGTTGTTGGTACAAAACTTTTCTCCACATATATATAATTATATGTATATTACCCAACATAGGTATCCGTGAATAAGTCGAACATTCATATATGTTTTGATATATTTCACAGACAATAACTGCATTTGTTAACATTAACATTTATCATTATTTATCTATTATGTCAGGTTTTGTTTTCCTATATATGCATATGTTTTACGAAATAGGTTTGTATAGGTCCATAATGAATCTGTTCTGTTCTTTAATATGTCTGATTGTTTATTAAGAAACAAATCAGGATCTGAAAAGCCAAATATGGTTCTGGGAGAGAATGCGATAGCGACATTCTTAATTTGGAAACTAAGTGCATTGCCTTGTGCTCCCGTTTTTCAGTGAACTTTGCATCAACATAGTTATTTATGTAAAGACAGCCAATGCGTTTCCATAATTTAGTCTACCGTAATACACGTGACAATAATGTCTGACCTACCAGATTAGAAATATAACAATACGCAATACGTTAAAAGAAAATGATGTAACTATGAAACAACACTACAATAACAGAAATAAAAATATTCAACACAACTGCAGTTTGTTTTGCTATAACAAAGCCAACACGTTATGCCGGTGCTAAGGGCAGTTAGAGGTGTTGCAACTTATAGCGGCCTCATAAACAGATACAATAACGAGTCTGCTCAATGCATGCTTGTCTGTTATATAGTTTCCATAAGCTGCATTTATGTAACATAATACTACACTAACACAAATAAAAATGTTCAACACAACTGCATTAGTTTTATTTTGTTATTTCAATGCCATCTACGTGTATAGTATTATACCGCTTAAGCCGGTTTTAAGGGGCGTCAGAGGTGTTGCGACCTAAATTACCTCTCATGGATAGACTTAGTAAACCCCGAGTCTGCTACTTGTCTCTCTTGTTTGTGTTCGTTGTTTGTAAGGGATCGTATTTTGAGTATGTATTTTTCAGACTATTGCATACATTAATTGCAAAATACACTAATACGTTACATACATTCGTCGGTAGTGGATTGTTACTTCGCTTCGCAAGTACCTCCCCAATCAAACTAGTAAATACTGTATTTTCTCCGTTTATATTTACCCTGGCTAAACAAAACAAACAATGCAATACATTGTTATGTGTTTACGATAAGTAGACAGAAGAGATAAACGCCCCGTCATAACATATGTATTTTTTTTATTATGTTCCAATCTTCAACAAAACAAAACAAACACAAGACATGAATGCGTACCATCTTAACTATTTTTCATTCAGTAAACAAATATTCACACATATATCAACACATATCTCTGCTATTTATTTCCATGATCAACAGCCCATCTTTTCCTCAAGAATGGTTATCGTTTGATTATTCTGCGTATTGTTACTGATATGTCACAGGATGGAACTGAGGAGAATACATCTTAGATAACGTTTGAGGAACTGTGCGATGTAAATAAGAGGTGGAAATGCTCAAAAGCACGTATGTGTTTGCATTCCAAACTGTTTTCATATTCATAAGAACAGGAACATGAATGTGTATGTTAATTGCATATAAGAAAAGTAAAATAAAGCTCTGAATTAATCCTGCTTTTTGATTATCTATCAGGTAGCGACCATTTGTATTTTTTGACACTTAAGCGTATAAAACATTGAACTCATCTAAAAGTCAGAATCCATAAATATATGCGGACATATTAAAACATGGTTATATATGTATTTAAATAAATGACGCCGAATGTCCGGAAATCTTTGAAAACGATGTACTAAATATACTTGTTTTGCCGGGAGTCTCAGATAACGTTTGAAGTATCCTAGATATAGGAATATCTCAGTTTCACTTAATTTTGTAAAATCAAATCATACGCATCATCTCTATTATAAACGCATGACAACATTTTCGTTTGCACTTTTAAGATTTTGAAACATATAGACTAGCATGTGTATGAAGTTGACTTTTATAGAATTCAGGGTATTATTTCAGGAACGCCCATAAATGCATTCGCAGAATGTGTGCATGTGGTAACATAATGATAATGTGCACGCATTCTTTTTCTTTGCTTATTTTTATTTTTACTGATTGTGTCCAGCAAAAGTAATATGTAAAGTAGTTTACACATATTTTGTTGTGATCCTCACAACGATACATTGTTATATAAGTGGGTGTACTTAACTAATCTTTGCTATTGAAACAATCAACGGAAATATATTCATCTAAGTACACTCTACCTTTTTCAATCTTTAAAACATTCTATTTGTTTGGCATCGGCCAACATTCTAGGCTTGTTTTTCAATGCTTCACTTCGACCACGCAAGTTCATTGAATTATCTGCACTATGGAATGTATCCACCCACTTCTATTATATGTTTTATAAAATCAGCACAAATTGCATCTCCCCTTGCTTGCAATCAGAACTTATATTCATTCCGATGTTTGGAGATCGCTGAGCCGGTATTACAGATATCGGTGGAACATTCTTAATACTTTTGGTTTCTTACTTGAATTTCGAATAGGTGGTTCCACTACTCCAGCATTTAAAGGTTCTGAGTATTGTTTATTCACCTTTAGGATATGTTGCCTGCTTTTTAATTTAGTATTTTTTCTGTTACCTGTGATACGCTTTCACACTAGCGTTTGTTTAGCGCTGTAAGTCGCCATGACTACAAATCAGTAGTGTTATTACTTACTGGTCCTTTGAGAACATCAAGCCCAATCTTTTGGCTTTAAAGTAGAATATCGCTTAAGCCGGTTCTAGGAGGCGTGAGAGGTGTTGCACTTACACTACCCCTCAAGAACAGGCTCAATACAACCGAGTCTGCTACTTTTATCTTTTGTGTGTGTTAGTTGCTTCCAAGAAATCCACTTTCCAGTATGTATTGTTAGAAACTGGAACGATACGCCGCTGGCCATGGCATTATGTGAAAACACCGCATTGAAGGTTCAATGTTCACCGTCATATCTTCGGGATGGCTCAAATTTATGAACTATTGACATTCTAAATATTGAGTTCTGCTCAACCCGGGTCTAGAGGGCGTGAACGGTAGCAAGCACTTTTCAATACTGTTCATGAACAGTCTCTATCAAATCGAGAGTGCAATATATTTTGTATTTATCGCGTTCGACGATTTCTAAATATCTCCTTTCATAACTTTTTTTACTGCAAAACCCACGATTTTAACGCAAAGATGTGTTTAATCTTTCAAAGTCCTTTTGAAACCGTTAAGTGAGATACAGAAATACTTTCCAGAGATTCCGAGCAAAAAGCTGAATATTATCAGTTGGTGTATCTAAACCGGTTATCAGTTATCATATTTTTCCATTAACATCGTCTGCTGATGTTTTTCCATTAACATCGTTTCCTGTTTTAAAAGCATCCGGATTTTGCTGAGCGTGCTGAAATTGTTCTTATAATTTTAAATACAAATATACAAGGGTCCTTTAGAATGTACTTCGAATTTAATGTTGTTTAACGACTCATCAACACAGTATATGTTATATAGAGCCGCCCCAGAGAGAGGGGAAGGATACATAGGAATCCGGGAACCGAGCCCTATTAGATTTCTATGGTTCTTTAACGTGCTTGGAGGATAGACCGATACACGGGACCGCCAGGTTTACGTCCCACTCCGACGGACGAGGCTAAGGGAAAGTGTCTTGTCCAAGAACACACCGACAAAACTCAGTGGCACCACGGAGGAATGAGCCCGGGGCCTCCAGTTACAAATCCGCCGCGCTACCGACTGCGCCACGCCAGCCTTAGACCGATTTTGACGCATAGTTTATTCTCGCACATAAAATGTTACGCTCCCGGTTATTACCAAATTCTGCTGATACCCTCTACCCTAAATACACCTTCCTGATACCCTCTCCCCTAACCACACCTTGCTGATACCCTCTACCCTAACCACATCTTCCTGATACCTCTCCCCTAACCACACCTTCCTGATACCCTCTCCCTTAACCACACCTTGCTGATACCCTCTTCCCTAACCAAACCTTCATGATACCCTCTCCCGTAACCACACCTTCCTGATACCCTCTCCCCTAACCACACTTTGCTGATACCCTCTCCTCAAACCACACCTTCCTGTTACCCTCTCCCCTAACCACACTTTGCTGATACCCTCTCCCCTAACCACACCTTCCTGATACCCTCTCCCCTAACCACACTTTGCTGATACCCTCTCCCCTAACCACACCTTCCTGATACCCTCTCCCCTAACCACACCTTGCTGATACTCTCTCCCCTAACCACACCTTCCTGATAACCTCTCGCCTAACCACACCTTCCTGATACCCTCTCCTCTAACCACACCTTCCTGATACCCTCTCCCCTAACCACACCTTCCTGATACCCTCTCCCCTAACCACACCTTGCTGATACCCTCTCCCCTAACCACACCTTCCTGATACCCTCTCCCCTAACCACACCTTCCTGATACCCTCTCCCCATACCAAACCTTGCTGATACCCTCTCCCCTAACCACACCTTCCTGATACCCTCTCCTCTAACCACATTTTCATGATACCCTCTCCCCTAACCACACCTTCCTGATACCCTCTCCCCTAACCACACTTTGCTGATACCCTCTCCCGTAACCACACCTTCCTGATACCCTCTCTCCTAACCACACCTTCCTGATACCCTCTCCCCTAACCACACCTTGCTGATACCCTCTCCCCTAATCACACCTTGCTGATACCCTCTCCCCTAACCACACCTTGCTGATACCCTCTCCCCTAACCACACCTTCCTGATACCCTCTCCCCTAACCACACTTTCCTGATACCCTCTCCCCTAACCACACCTTGCTGATACCCTCGCCCCTAACCACACCTTCCTGATAACCTCTCCCCTAACCACACCTTGCTGATACCCTCTCCCCTAACCACACCTTGCTGATACCCTCTCCCCAAATCACACCTTCCTGATACCCTCTCCCCTAACCACACCTTCATGATACCCTCTCCCCTTACCACACCTTCCTGATACCCTCTACCCTTACTCCAGCCAATTTCCGTCAATAACTAATAGTGCATATTATGGAAATCGATGAGGCAGTTCCGATTAGTGGCATGTATCAAAGTTCGGACAAATAGTTATTTTCTTAAACAAGTTTTGTTAAAACGTATTATAATATAGGAATGTTGTGTCGCACATGTTGAGAGGTTTACACAATATACATGAATATTTATACAGTTTATTATGATCTATATGTAGCTATCATTTATACATATATTCAGGTATGTGGTACTGAAATATTCGTACGAAACAAGTCGTACATCTATGAACGGGACCGGATCGACGTTAACATTGGCTAAATGAGGTCAAATTATAAAGGAATTATAAATTAATTGGATTTTATAGTCGCACCAACAGCTAAGGTCATATGACAACTTTCCAGCTTCATTGGTGGAGGAAGACCCAAGGTCCTCTTGGCAACTTTCGTGCACAGGCGAGCACCTGGGTAGAATCACCGACGTTCCACAACCCTAGCTGGACAACTTATTCACATAAAGATAATCGGTCCCACGAGGGCTCGAACCCACAGCGGTAAGGGGTAAATGATTTCGTGTCAGAGACTCTAACCACTCAGCCAAGGACGCCGCAAATTATGAACAAAGGACCTTGGTAACGGATTGCTGGAGTTCGTCAATGGAATTCATCTTCTTGTCTCGTATATTTTCCTCCAGTGCCAGGAATATATTAATGTTGTTAGACGCCAAAGTGGTGACAAGTAGGCAGTAATAAACAAAACATTACTAGTTTTATTTTCCCCATTGCTTTCTCTATTAACGTTGATTCATGGCATGGTAGCTGTTCTAATTGTAATAACACGTCGCGTGTTTTTTTATTTCAGCGAGAAAATAATGACATAGCAATGTGTTCTATAATTATTACATACTTTGCTGATGCTTTGCATGTCGTAAACACGATAAACATTTACTTCTCTTCTGGGACCTGCAGACCCATGCCTTCTGAGGTGATGGCAATGGTGAAGTTGGTTGATTGCAAATTATTGAACTTTCCGTTTCTCTGGTTCAAATGTTGATACCCATGTTTCACCAACAAACCTTTACTGAGTCAAGACACGAATTTGTTTGGTGTGTATAAAGTTTTCAGATACTTCTAAACAGATTCCATTCTTTTCGGGTTTTGTTCATTGTACAGCAGGTGTGTGTCGCATCTCGCATATACCTTTTGCGTGTTCAGCCCGTCTTGCATCAGCATACGCTTCCAAATGACATGTCCCATTTTTAATTTCTAGGATAGTAAGTATCATATCTTCATCCAACAAGTAGTTCAGTCTGCAGAACATATACTTGCAAATCGTTCGGTGCAGTATCAGCGCTTAATATATTCAACCGTCACTTGTATGGTATGTTTTTTTTGTATTGCTTTTATCCACACGTGTTTCCCTTTGATATTTTTCTGATGAATATACAAATGTATCACTAACCCTAATGAGATACGATAAGCGAAGATCTCCTATTTGAAGGTCATGCATAACGTCACTCTGAAAATGTATCAAATATTGTTTACGCACTAGATAAAAACATTCGTGATTAAGCAGATATTGTTGTAACACATGCCGATGCCTTTCTTCATTTTAATTAAAACGTGTATAACGCAAAGGAGGTAGACATATATAAGAATTACATTGTGAGTAACTTAGAATTGCAGCTGTATTTTGGCGAGTGTAAGAAAAGTGATAAATGCGAGCCTCTGGCTCGGCTCGAGTCGAGCCAAAATACAAATGAAATTATAAGTTACTAACCATGTAATTTCTTTATCATGCAACTGATAACATAATTTATCTGAAAAACAATTGAAATCTGCTGCCGTCAAACTACAAACGGAGAATAGTTTGTCAGGGAAGTAACTCTGGCAAAAAACGTTTTCGGCGATTAAGTATATTTAATATCGATAATAAATGCAAAATACTTTCTTTTTATTAATGTATTGCATTTCTAAATTGATAAGCATAAACAATATTGTGAATATTTGTAGTTTAAATGGCTGATTCCTGACTTGTTAAGTCATCGAATAATAGCGCGTGCAGCTACTAGCATAATACAGCAGTTGGGTGGAAAATATTAGGTTAGTAGACAGTAGATGTATTTGTATAGTAGAAACATTAGTTGCATGATAAAAGAGTATGAGAGTGGACCTTTGGAAACGGCCGAACACGACATATACGAAATATTGCAGTCTCGGTTTGATTATTCATGAACAGTAGTGAAATATGCCAGCTACCGCTCACGCCCTCTAGCCCCGGGTTGAGCAGAAATCTATATTCATAAAATCAATAGTACAAAATGTTAACCATCACGAAGATGGCATGCATATGGCGGTGGACATGGAGTATATTTCTTCCCAATGTCGTACGGCGTATGGTCCCAGTATAGATGAAATTTCAGATTCATACTCTTATGTTTACACTTTCCGCGAACTGTATGAACACCTCTGTAAGAAGAACTAAAGCATCCAGGATGCTTTTATTACTTTTAGTTTTTTCTTCTGTTCTTGTTCTTGCTATTATTAGTTTATATATAGAACGATATTCACACGTAAATAACCACTTATCTCTGATAATTTATTTCCAAAACATATCGTAACAGCAGTCCAATTTTTCATCGGAAACGTTTATGTTTTTTGTTGATTCTGACTACGGATTTATTGACATGTCATCGCATTGAAGGAAGGAGATAATCTTGCTGAAAAATGGGCTTGTAAGTTTGAGAAATATCAATGAGGAAGTCCTTAGGACTGGTTTCAAACAGGAAAATTTACCATGAGGATAGATATAATTTCTAATCTTTATTGATGTCCATGGTTAACTCCCAGACTCCAGTGGGATGATAGAGTGCCGTTCTAGATATACTCCCTCTCATCACAATACGTTGGCACTGAGACAAGAAATGCTCTGCTGTCAACTAAATCACCCCATGAGCGGATTTTCGTGTCTAGTGCCGCCATTTTGGAAGTTGTTACGACTGCAAACCTTGTTTTTAGCTGCGCAGAATCCAAACTAGTTTGTGACTTTCTACAAATTGCCACTCAGGATTGGCGTATTCCGTCCAAGGAAAGATTTAGATCTTAAATAATTGGATTCACTTCTTTGTTATTGAGGTTGAAATGTCAATGAATCATCAATGTAGACTCATTGTGGTTCGCTGATTACAAAAAGTGTATGAATTTAGCTGAACTGTTGGTTTTGGTGTGTTTGTGTTTTCCTGCTAAAGGCGATGTCATTTTATTATTAGTATCATTTGTTTTTGACAGATAATTTTAAATGTTTATCTTTGGTGTACTACAAAGGCAACGGCAGTTAGACATTGTTTAACATAATCCTTATAGACGTTACAGATACCCCTCATAGCATAATGATTAAAACTAATAGAACTACATGACGTTAAAGTCCAAAAGAAATTATTGAGATGTACATGCTGCACGTGTATTTCACATGCGATTTTTTATCAAAATGAAATTGTATACGTGGTCAGTTCTTCTTTCTCGAGCCAAGCATATGATGGATAGCTTATCATCCTTCTCCATATGTATATGTATAATATCACATTTCCCGCAACGTTTCCTTGCTTAGCAAAGGTGCCGTATTTCCTTGCTGGATAAAAGTGCAAGCTTTCTTGCTGACATGTCCGCAAAGTGTCGTTGCTTACCAAGTTTGCCATTCGATTTCGCTTACCAAGTCTGCCATTTATTGTGCGTTTATTGCATTGCACTGTATCCATTCAATATGATGATATTTTCAGATTATCTACACACCCAACGTAAACCGTATTAAATCAATTGATGAAAAAACGCATGCAATCTAAACCTAGATCTCGTCAAGGTGGAAAGTTTGATGATGCTTAATTCATATTTATTATGAAACTCGCTTTTATCAGATCAGTATCGAAAACACATGGTTACGATAGACACGTTGGCAAATGGGAGAATAAAACCCACCATGTAGGCTTCATTTACCACCCATGTGTTATATAAATTACATATATTGTTATTTATCACACAGAGGTTATATAAACTACAGCTATATTGCCATTTATCACACAGAGGAGGTTATATAAACTACAGCTTTTCTGACATTTATCACCCAGATGTTATATAAACTACAGCTGATTGCCATTTACCACCCATGTGTTATATAAACTACAGCTATATTGCCATTTACCACCCTGGGGTTATATAAACTACATCTATATTGCCATTTATCACCCAGAGGTTATATAAACTACAGCTGATTGTCATTTACCACTCAGATGTTATATAAACTACCGCTAAAGTGGCATTTATCACACAGAGGTTATACAACCAATGTGTTATATAAACTACAGCTATTCTGCCAAAAGCAAACAATTACACTTTTGAAACGTTTAAAGAGTTGTTGGGGCTGTGTTCTAAATAAATTGATAGGATCTCTAAGACGAAGTTCAATGTTTTGGTTTTATGTTCTCTGACCTTTGTTTCACATGAGGCAATAGCTATTAATCGAAAGCCGGAAAGGAAATTAAAGACATTTACTATTTAACATATATAATAAATGGAGACACTTAGAACACAAACTCGAGGTCAACAAGGCTAGTCGCTTAGCTATATATGTTATATACACAAAAGGCGAGCCTCACCCCACCCACCCCTTCCCCATAGTTTGTATTTACCCAAAGTTTGTAAATTGTGTGTTGATCCTCCAAAACTGTACTTGTGTCCGGAAATTGTACTGTCAAAGGGCAAAAATAAAATTAACGGAAAATTAAAATAGAAAAACAAAAAATAATAAACATTATTAAAATCTGAAAATGTTCATTTTCCCGCTCCCCACCCCATTCCCCCACATCCCTTCAGGACAGCTGAAAAAAGAAACGTTTATTAAGTATGATATCATTACATACGTTTATGTTATAAAAGGTAACGGGAAGTACTTGCATTTTATGCAGAAGTTATAAATATCTTACCAACCAGCTCTGCCTTCACTTAACTCAGCGAATATCTATTGTTCGGGGCGCTTGTTTCAGTCAAAGGTTTTTCTGCACTAGCTTCAGCAATTTAAATAATACCTACATCAGTTATATATCATTTGAACTAGTGGTTTTAGTGGTAAACCTCAGTTTTGAAAATCGGTTGAGAAATAAATATTTCACAGTCCAAATGATTTTTAAGGTGGCTTTTCCGGTGTAAATTCCGTATTGGTTAGACAGCAGAAAATTAATAAATTTCAAATAACTTTCAGATTGTCTTAATGTACGAATATCCATCAATTTAAAACCATTTCTAAAAGAAAAAATGTTTTTCTTCAATTTTTTCATGCAGGAGCATTTTGCATTGAACTTAATGCACCATCAAAAACGGCTTTCACGTATGCTTTTTTATTTCTCAACCGATTTTGAAAAATAAGGTGTGTTTATTTACCACTAAAGATGTTTGTTTCACTGATATTATATAAATATTGCATCCCAGTGAGGGTGACAGTGGATATTGTCAACCTGAGGAAAATAATGTCAACCGAGGCGAAGGCGTTGACAATATCCACTGTCACCCTCACCGGGATGCAATATTTATTTTATTATACCGAACAAATGTTTTGATTAAAATTTAAATATACGAGGGGGAAAAAAATCGCAGTATTTTTTATTTTTTTTATTTTTTTTATTTATATTTTTATACCAGTTTTGATTTAAAGTAACATTATTTTTTTATTGTCGTTTTTAAACCAAGCGTCTTGCCATTAACATAACGTCAACTGTATTTTAATAAGCGTCCAGCCAAAGCCTGTCGTTATTGGAAAAACCCAAAAACCTATTTTTATACTTCCCGTGACGTCACAATCGTGTGAAAGTATATAAATATCACATTCATGAGAGAGTGATAGTAAGAATGTTCACCCTGAGGATATGATTATCGCCCGAGGCGAAGCCGAGGGTGATAATCAATATTCGAAGGGTGAACATTCTTACTATCACCCTCTCATGAATGTGATATTTATTTTATTATACCGAAATCCCCTCGGGCAAAAACAAAAAAATCATTTTCAGTACCGATTTCACTTTGCCAGATTTCTTTTTTGAAAAAAACAACACTTTTTTCTAAAAGTTGCTATGAATGTTACATCGTTGGATCGGAAATAACGTAACTAAGAAAATGAGTGGTAGTTTATTGAAATAGGTCAAGTACTTTTGAAGTTATGATGAGTTAAAAATAGCAATTTCACCATACTGAGCCGATGAAGTCACCGAAACAGCGCGCATCAAAGCTGCGCATGTGATAATTTTTTTACTATCACCCTGCGATTTACTATCACCCTGTACTATCACCCTCGCGTGAGATAGTAAGAAATTACACATTGTTGTCTATGGGGATTTAGCATGGGCGTCTTATATGAGGTATAATAATAAAAATTGTTTACCGGTGAACAGTAAAAATTGCTTCACGCTAAGGCTATGGGCAATTTATACAGGAGTGTAAACGTGAGGTATAATAGTACAACTTATTTAGATGCTAAATGAATTGTGTCTAAAACGTCCAAAAAAGCTGAAACAAGCAACTCAAACAATACAAGACAACTGATTTACCAAAGAGGTCCTCTGCAATATACATTTTCCAGATTATAGTATCAGTAATTTAATTATTTATTTATTTTAGTCAATATCGACTCCGTTAATGTGCAATGATATATCAACGTAACACAAACGCTTCGATAGCTAAATCTTTTGAAACTGTTATGTGAGGCGCAATAATAATTTCCTAAGATTCCAAGAAGTTCGATTGTTTTATCTGGACCGGTATCAGTTATTATAGGTTTTCCATTAAGGTTTTAAAACACCCCCAGCTTCTGCTGACAGTTACAAAAAAGCCCGTGCTTCACACAGCTGCTATAACAAATCAGTGAATAAACTCTTAAACAGAGGTACATAAATATACAAAAACAAGATGTGGATGCAAAGCACCACTTCGCCATGATATTGTTGGTGAAATGTTTTGTTGAACGATTCATGTTTTTATGCTTGTTATCTTAATGGAGGCGAAAAATATATGCCTCCGTAGCATAGCACGATTTCTGCTAGTTATGCTGTTTAAGTACTCTTGAACGCAAAACATGGTATATATTCTGGATTTATTGTTTGCCAGTTTAAAGAAAAGCTTTGTTTGTTTGTATGGTGTTATACGTTATTTTCAACATATATGAAAGCCGTCTTTTTTGTTGTGGTGAGAGACCACCCACTATTCGTTGGTAGAACCAGTACTGTATACCTCCCGCTATCCGTAAGAATCGCCACCTCCTAACCTCCCAGTGAGATTCAAACCCGCAGCGGTGAGTGGCGAGAAGGTTAACAACGCAACGTCTTAATACCCCTCGGCCACGGAGCGCTTAAAGAAGAGCTAACACTCTTAATACTGGAGTGTATTAAACGTTTAGGTCCACGGTGATGTCAGACACTGTTTTGACTTTGTATCACTTATGGTTATATTGTGTAGACGTTGTAAGTATAGTCTTTTGATATTATGAACATCAGAAACTCATATCAAGTCTTAAATGCACGAAACAAGATAAAATACCAACATTAATTTGTGTTTTATATTGGTACATAATCGGTACTGTGTCTGTAATAACCAACGCAGTTTGATCGTAAGACAGATATGTATAAGTAGGTTTAAGTATACGAAGCTGGGAACTATAAAAGAAAATGAATGAACTGATATAGAATGTTGGCCGATGCCAGGCAATCAGAATTCTTTTGCGATTGAGAAGGTAGATTGAGATTCGACATATTTGTAAAACACTATCGGGACGATCCTATAAAGTCTAGAAATGTGTGTTATCAAGTGTCTAACGTCTATAGACACCGACAGTCAGTGTTGTAATTTATAATTGCCATCGGCAATCAATTCTGTATTTTATTATTGCCGCCGGCAATAAATGCTGTTATTTATCAATGCAACAGGCATCATTTCTGTAATTAAGTATAGCCACCTTCAGTCAATTCTGCAATTTATAATAACCACAGGCAGTCAATTCTGTAATGTATTATAACCACTGGCGAGACAGACAGACAGACAGACAGAAAAACGGACGGATAGACGGACGGACATGACAGACATACAGACATTGTTTTATCGACTCATCAAACGTTAAGATGCAAATCTTATCACAAAATGCATATGACAATAAAAGTATACACATGCCTCTCTATACAAAGATACAAGAATCGATATACCCTCGCCTTTCATCAGATTAACTGTACATGCCTCTCTATACATATACCCACGCCTTTCATCAAATTAACTGTACATGTCCCTCTATACAGAGATACAAGAATTGATATACCCTCGCCTTTCATCAAATTAACTGTACATGCCCCTCTATACAGAGATACAAGAATTGATATACCCTCGCCTTTCATCAATTAACCGTATATGCCTCTCTATACAGAGATACAAGAATTGATATACCCTCGACTTTCATCAAATTAACTGTACATGCCTCTCTATACAGAGATAAAAGAATTGATATACCCTCGCCTTCCATCAAATTAACCATATGCCTCTCTATACAGAGATACAAGAATTGATATACCCTCGCCTTCCATCAAATTAACCACATGCCTCTCTATACAGAGATACAAGAATTGATATACCCTCACCTTTCATCAAATTAACCACATGCCTCTCTATACAGAGATGCAAGAATTGATATACCCTCGCATTTCATCAAATTAACCGTACATGCCTCTCTATACAGATATATAATAATTGATATACCCTCGCCTATCAACAAATTAACCGTACATGCCTCTCTATACAGAGATACAATTATTGATATACCCTCGCCTTTCATCAAATTAACCGTACATGCCCCTCTATACAGAGATACAATAATTGGTATACCCTCGCTTTTCATCAAATTAACCGTACATTCCCGTCTATACAAGAATTGGTATACCCTCGCCTTTCATCAAATTAACCGTACATGCCCCTCTATACAGAGATACATGTAGAAGAATTGGTATACCCTCGCCTTTCATCAAATTAATCGAACATGCCTCTCCATACAGAGATACAAGAATTGATATACCCTTGCCTTTCATCAAATTAACCGTACATGCCCCTCTGTACAGAGACACAATAATTGATATACCCTCGCCTTTCATCAAATTAACCGTCCATGCCCCTCTATACAGAGATACAAGAATTGATATACCCTCGCCTTTCATCAAATTGACCGTACATGCCTCTCTATACAGAGATACAAGAATTGATACACCCTCGCCTTTCATCAAATTAATCGTACATGCCCCTCTATACAGAGATACAAGAATTGATATACCCTCGCTTTTCATCAAATTAACTGTACATGCCTCTCTATACAGAGATACAAGAATTGATATACCCTCGCCTTTCATCAAATTAACCGTACATGCCTCTCTATACAGTGATACAAGAGTTGATATACCCTCGCCTTTCATCAAATTAACCGTACATGCCCCTCTATACAGTGACACACTAATTGATATACCCTCGCCTTTCATCAAATTAACCGTACATGCCCCTCTATACAGAGATACAAGAATTGATATACCCTCGTGTTTCGTCAAATTAACCGCACATGCCTCTCTATACAGAGATACAAGAATCGATATACCCCCGCCTTTCATCAAATTAACTGTACATGCCTCTCTATACAGAGATACAAGAATTGATATACCCTCGCCTTTCATGAAATTAACTGAACATGCCTCTCTATACAGAAATACAAGTATTGATATACCCTCGCCTTTCATCAAATTAACTGTACATGCCTCTCTATACAGAGATACAAGAATTGATATATCCTCGCCTTTCATCAAATTAACCACATGCCTCTCTATACAGAGATACAAGAATTGATATACCCACGCCTTTCACCAAATTAACTGTACATGACTCTCTATACAGAGATACAAGAATTGATATTACCCTCGCCTTTCATCAAATTAACCGTACATGCCTCTCTATACAGAGATACAAGAATTGATATACCCTCGCCTTTCATCAAATTAACTGTACATGCCTCTCTATACAGAGATACAAGAATTGATATACCCTCGCCTTTCATCAAATTAACTGTACATGCCTCTCTATACAGAGAAACAAGAATTGATATACCCTCGCTTTTCATCAAATTAACCACATGCCTCTCTATACAGAGATACAAGAATGGATATACACTCGCCTTTCATCAAATTAACTGTAATGTCTCTCTATACAGAGATACAATAATTGATATACCCTCGCCTTTCATCAAATTAACCACATCCCTCTCTATACAGAGATACAAGAATTGATATACCCTCGCCTTTCATAAAATTAACTGTACATGTCTCTCTATACAGAGATACAAGAATTGATATACTCTCGCCTTTCATCAAATTAACCGTACATGCCTTTCTATACAGAGATACAAGAGAATTGATATACCCTCGCCTTTCATCAAATTAACTGTACATGCCTCTCTATACAGAGATACAAGAATTGATATACCCTCGTCTTTCATCAAATTAACTGTACATGCCTCTCTATACAGAGATACAAGAATTGATATACCCTCGCCTTTCATCAAATTAACTGTACATACCTCTCTATTCAGAGATACAAGAATTGATATACTTTCGCCTTTCATCAAATTAACTGTACATGCCTCTCTATACAGAGACATAAGAATTGATATACCCTCGCCTTTCATCAAATTAACCGTACATGCTTCTCTATACAGAGATACAAGAATTGATATACCCTCGCTTTTCATCAAATTAACCACATGCCTCTCTATACAGAGATACACGAATGGATATACACTCGCCTTTCATCAAATTAACTGTAATGTCTCTCTATACAGAGATACAATAATTGATATACCCTCGCCTTTCATCAAATTAACCACATGCCTCTCTATACAGAGATACAAGAATTGATATACCCTCGCCTTTCATCAAATTAACTGTACATGTCTCTCTATACAGAGATACAAGAATTGATATACTCTCGCCTTTCATCAAATTAACCGTACATGCCTTTCTATACAGAGATACAAGAGAATTGATATACCCTCGCCTTTCATCAAATTAACTGTACATGCCTCTCTATACAGAGATACAGGAATTGATATACCCTCGCCTTTCATCAAATTAATCGTACATGCCTCTCTATACAGAGATACAAGAATTGATATACCTTCGCCTTTCATCAAATTAACCGTACATGCCTCTTTTTACAGAGATACAATAATTGGTATACCCTCTCCTTCCATCAAATTAACTGTACATGCCTCTCTATACAGAGATACAAGAATTGATATACCCTCGCCTTTTATCAAATTAACCGTACATGCCTCTCTATACAGAGATACAAGAATTGATATACCCTCGCCTTCCATCAAATTAACCACATGCCTCTCTATACAGAGATACAAGAATTGATATACCCTCGCCTTCCATCAAATTAACCACATGCCTCTCTATACAGAGATACAAGAATTGATATACCCTCACCTTTCATCAAATTAACCACATGCCTCTCTATACAGAGATGCAAGAATTGATATACCCTCGCCTTTCATCAAATTAACCGTACATGCCTCTCTATACAGATATATAATAATTGATATACCCTCGCCTATCATCAAATTAACCGTACATGCCTCTCTATACAGAGATACAATTATTGATATACCCTCGCCTTTCATCAAATTAACCGTACATGCCCCTCTATACAGAGATACAAGAATTGGTATACCCTCGCTTTTCATCAAATTAACCGTACATTACCGTCTATACAAGAATTGGTATACCCTCGCCTTTCATCAAATTAACCGTACATGCCCCTCTATACAGGGATACATGTAGAAGAATTGGTATACCATCGCTTTTCATCAAATTAACCACATGCCTCTCTATACAGAGATACAAGAATGGATATACACTCGCCTTTCATCAAATTAACTGTAATGTCTCTCTATACAGAGATACAATAATTGATATACCCTCGCCTTTCATCAAATTAACCACATGCCTCTCTATACAGAGATACAAGAATTGATATACCCTCGCCTTTCATCAAATTAACTGTACATGTCTCTCTATACAGAGATACAAGAATTGATATACTCTCGCCTTTCATCAAATTAACCGTACATGCCTTTCTATACAGAGATACAAGAGAATTGATATACCCTCGCCTTTCATCAAATTAACTGTACATGCCTCTCTATACAGAGATACAGGAATTGATATACCCTCGCCTTTCATCAAATTAATCGTACATGCCTCTCTATACAGAGATACAAGAATTGATATACCCTCGCCTTTCATCAAATTAACCGTACATGCCTCTCTTTACAGAGATACAATAATTGGTATACCCTCTCCTTCCATCAAATTAACTGTACATGCCTCTCTATACAGAGATACAAGAATTGATATACCCTCGCCTTTTATCAAATTAACCGTACATGCCTCTCTATACAGAGATACAAGAATTGATATACCCTCGCCTTCCATCAAATTAACCACATGCCTCTCTATACAGAGATACAAGAATTGATATACCCTCGCCTTCCATCACATTAACCACATGCCTCTCTATACAGAGATACAAGAATTGATATACCCTCACCTTTCATCAAATTAACCACATGCCTCTCTATACAGAGATGCAAGAATTGATATACCCTCGCCTTTCATCAAATTAACCGTACATGCCTCTCTATACAGATATATAATAATTGATATACCCCCGCCTATCATCAAATTAACCGTACATGCCTCTCTATACAGAGATACAATTATTGATATACCCTCGCCTTTCATCAAATTAACCGTACATGCCCCTCTATACAGAGATACAAGAATTGGTATACCCTCGCTTTTCATCAAATTAACCGTACATTCCCGTCTATACAAGAATTGGTATACCCTCGCCTTTCATCAAATTAACCGTAAATGCCCCTCTATACAGAGATACATGTAGAAGAATTGGTATACCCTCGCCTTTCATCAAATTAATCGTACATGCCTCTCCATACAGAGATACAAGAATTGATATACCCTCGCCTTTCATCAAATTAACCGTACATGCCCCTCTGTACAGAGACACAATAATTGATATACCCTCGCCTTTCATCAAATTAACCGTCCATGCCCCTCTATACAGAGATACAAGAATTGATATACCCTCGCCTTTCATCAAATTAACCGTACATGCCTCTCTATACAGAGATACAAGAATTGATACACCCTCGCCTTTCATCAAATTAACCGTACATGCCCCTCTATACAGAGATACAAGAATTGATATACCCTCGCTTTTCATCAAATTAACTGTACATGCCTCTCTATACAGAGATACAAGAATTGATATACCCTCGCCTTTCATCAAATTAACCGTACATGCCTCTCTATACAGTGATACAAGAGTTGATATACCCTCGCCTTTCATCAAATTAACCGTACATGCCCCTCTATACAGTGACACACTAATTGATATACCCTCGCCTTTCATCAAATTAACCGTACATGCCCCTCTATACAGAGATACAAGAATTGATATACCCTCGCGTTTCGTCAAATTAACCGCACATGCCTCTCTATACAGAGATACTAGAATCGATATACCCCCGCCTTTCATCAAATTAACTGTACATGCCTCTCTATACAGAGATACAAGAATTGATATACCCTCGCCTTTCATGAAATTAACTGAACATGCCTCTCTATACAGAAATACATGTATTGATATACCCTCGCCTTTCATCAAATTAACTGTACATGCCTCTCTATACAGAGATACAAGAATTGATATACCCTCGCCTTTCATCAAATTAACCGCATGCCTCTATATACAGAGATACAAGAATTGATATACCCTCGCCTTTCACCAAATTAACTGTACATGACTCTCTATACAGAGATACAAGAATTGATATTACCCTCGCCTTTCATCAAATTAACCGTACATGCCTCTCTATACAGAGATACAAGAATTGATATACCCTCGCCTTTCAGCAAATTAACTGTACATGCCTCTCTATACAGAGATACAAGAATTGATATACCCTCGCTTTTCATCAAATTAACCACATGCCTCTCTATACAGAGATACAAGAATGGATATACACTCGCCTTTATTCAAATTAACTGTAATGTCTCTCTATACAGAGATACAATAATTGATATACCCTCGCCTTTCATCAAATTAACCACATGCCTCTCTATACAGAGATACAAGAATTGATATACCCTCGCCTTTCATCAAATTAACTGTACATGTCTCTCTATAAAGAGATACAAGAATTGATATACTCTCGCCTTTCATCAAATTAACCGTACATGCCTTTCTATACAGAGATACAAGAGAATTGATATACCCTCGCCTTTCATCAAATTAACTGTACATGCCTCTCTATACAGAGATACAAGAATTGATATACCCTCGCCTTTCATCAAATTAACTGTACATGCCTCTCTATACAGAGATACAAGAATTGATATACCCTCGCCTTTCATCAAATTAACTGTACATACCTCTCTATTCAGAGATACAAGAATTGATATACTTTCGCCTTTCATCAAATTAACTGTACATGCCTCTCTATACAGAGACACAAGAATTGATATACCCTCGCCTTTCATCAAATTAACCGTACATGCCTCTCTATACAGAGATACAATAATAGATATACCCTCGCCTTTCATCAAATTAACTGTACATGCCTCTATATACAGTGATACAAGAATTGATATACCCTCGCCTTCCATCAAATTAACTGTACATGCCTCTCTATACAGAGATACAAGAATTGATATACCCTCGCCTTTCCTCAAATTATCTGTACAGAGATACAAGAATTGATATACCCTCGCCTTCCATCAAATTAACTGTACATGCCTCTCTATACAGAGATATAAGATTTGATATACCCGCGCCTTTCATCAAATTAACTGTACATGCCTCTCTATATAGAGATACAAGAATTGATGTACCCTCGCCTTCCATCAAATTAATTGTACATGCCTCTCTATACAGAGATACAAGAATTGATACACCCTCGCCTTTCATCAAATTAACCGTACAATGCTCCTGAAAGTAGTGAGCAAAAACGAAAATAAAAAGAAGGTTAAAACAGAACGTTTTTTAAATGATAAATCGTTCTAAGATAAGTCGGAATCATGTGATCGAAGAAGTTGAGAGATGATTTACGTGGAAAAGATCCGTCAATGGATAAAGAAACAAAAAATGAAACGATGTTACGCATCCGGGTATATCAGGCCATTTTTCTGTTAAGTGCAGTTTTTATTTGAAATATTGATAAACACATGAGAATTAGTAGAGTAGAGTAGAGTAGAGTAGAGTAGAGAAGAGTAGCAGATCATGAGATTAAAAAGGGACTGGAGACTATCTAATAGAATGATAATTGTCAATCCAAATCCAAATGAAAACCATCATGATATGCTTCAATTTTATATAAAAATGTGCCTGTGCTTGACAATAAGCCGCATATAGCCTTCCGGTTAATAAGCCGCATATAGCCTTCCGGTGAATTATTGTTAATGAAATTGTACGGTCTAGAAAGCTAGACGACATTGTGGGGTTTTGTTGTTAAATAATAACTATTAACTTAAATAAGGTTTATATTGCCAACAGTTGTATATATATTTCAAATAAATTGTACTTCTATCTCAAAACAAGAATAATTATATAAGTAGGGTAAAGCATCAGTAATACTAATAATGATTGATACACTACAACTAGCCGAGTCTAATTTTCTAGACCGAACTATTTCAGTAAAAATAATGAAATTGTACGGATAATGTGTCTAGTTTAGAGAACACTGTAAATGAATCAGAAACTCACTATGATGGTTGTATTTGTATTTGGATTGACACCTATAATGCTTCCAGGTCTCATTTTAAGTTGTACTGTGAAATACCCGACGGAATCAGATTAACGCATCATCTGAATAAATTAATAAATCGATATTTAAAGAAACTTACCCGCCAAAACAAAAGCAAAATTACACGAAAAATCGTTTATCAAAACTCTATCCAGGTGTTCAGGTCATATACTAAAGTATAAATAAGAAGCACATTATTTCAAAATCAGTAAGCCATAGGCCCATGTAATTATACAATATTATACATATACATTTTAACAGACGTAGCAAGATCCGTACATACATGTATTAACAAATATCAGATGCAAAAATAAACACAGTTATACTGTTTACTTCTTTTTAGACAACAAAAACAGAAAACAAAAATAGAAACCAAACACATGAACACGTCAGAATTTCCATTTAAAATTTCACGGAGAAGGTGACTAAACTTATATAAATATATCAATGTTATGGTTGATGTATTATACTTATTCATATCCATGTCAAGAACATATAAGCACATATACATACGTTTCAAACACTATCAAAAATGCCCTGTTTGCATTTTCAAACGTGACAAAACCACCACACACAAATATACATGACTATGTGAAAATAAAATATTACAATATTAAAATAACACAAAACATTACAATTGAAAAGGAGAAAATGAGAAAATAAGACATGGAATTACAATAACATCAAATCAATTCATTAGCGACTTCTTTATTTCAAATGCTTTAAAAATATACACGTTTAAATTTTTAATTTCTTTTTCATTTTTGCTGTAAAAAAGTTCTTTTAATTTGACCATGCTACGTCGATTCCAAAAATATTTTTTAATATATTTTTTTCGGATGTCTTTAAACAGATCGTAGTCTAAAATGAAATGAAACTCGTCTTCAAGTTTGTGGCTAATTATACATATTATGTCTGCTAATGGTATACTTCTAGGTATATGCCACCTACCAATCTCTATAGCAAGGCTATGAGACGAGACAATTATGTTTAATGAGCCTCTCATCAAAAATCAAGCCAGTACTTCTTAATAACCTAAATCCCCATATGAATTAACACTTTTTATTTTGATTTATAACAGCCCAACCTACGCGAGATGTGTAATATAACTGCCAATATTTAATGTATGTGCACCTTTTTATAACGTTTAATATGATTGGTCGGTCAATAAGTAAGTAAGTAAGTAATTTATTTATTATAGTGGCATGTGTAAACAAATATATAGTTACCTACTATTTATAATAAAATGGTTAATACACCCGGCCCTACGAGCCTATAAGTCACATGTGAAATCAACAAAACATGAGTATATACTCACATGGCCAGTTTGTTAAAATACCTTGAATTGAATATGCGTATAATGAATTATTATTTGGTAACTCTAAACTCGACGCTACAGTTTTGGGATTTGGCATGGCTCGTTGAAACCCTTTATAGTGTGTCTATGGAGTTTGGATTCCCGAAACATGTAAGTTCTATATATATATATATATATACATAGCTCGTCGTCAGTAAGTTATGAACCGATGTTGTAAATTGTGACTGTTGTTGGCGCCGTAGATACTCTAAGCTCAAACATTTGACCGTTCTCTGTGAATTTTAAATGAAATTAAATAATCTTTACCGATATGATTGAATGATAGAGTTTCTTGTTTGTATTGTATTGTTCTTTTAAAAAACTACTCTAGGGATTTATTGAGATATCTTCAAATATGTCGGGATCTATTTAGAAGGTTTTCCCAGTATATATAAGGAACGGCCGTAAATAATGTGGGTAGCACTTCAGCCCCGACCCCATTGCAGTGTACTTGTGCTTATGTAGCAATAGCATAGTATGTTATATAACGGTATCATAAACATACGTGCTGCAACAACGTACTTACATGGCAATAGCATAGTACGATTATATATAACGGTATCATAAACATACGTACCGCAACAACGTACTTATATGGCAATAGCATAGTACGTTTATATATAACGCTATCATAAACATACGTACCGCAACAACGTACTTACATGGCAATAGCATAATACGTTTATATATAACGCTATCATAAACATACGTACCGCAACAACGTACTTATATGGCAATAGCTTAGTACGTTTATATATAACGGTATCATAAACATACGTATCGCAACAACGTACTTATATGGCAATAGCTTAGTACGTTTATATATAACAGTATAATAAACATACGTAACGCAACAACGTACTTATATGGCAATAGCATAGTATGTTTATATATAACGGTGTCATAAAGATACGTACCGCAACAACGTACTTATATGGCAATAGCATAATACGTTTATATATAACGGTATGATAAACATACGTACCACAACAACGTACTTATGTGGCAATAGCGCAGTACGTTTATATATAAAGGTATCATAAACATACGTACCGCAACAACGTACTTATATGGCAATAGCGTAGTGCGTTTATATATAACGGTATCATAAACATACGTACCGCAACAACGTACTTATATGACAATAGCTTAGTACGTTTATATATAACGGTATCACAAACATTTGTATTGCAAGAACGTACTAATATGGCGTTAGCATAGTACGTTTACATATAACGGTATCATAATCATACGTACCGCAACAACGTACTTATATGGCAATAGCATAGACATACGTAACGCAACAACGTACTTATATGGCAATAGCATAGTACGTTTATATATAAAGGTATCATAAATATACGTACCGCAACAACGTACTTCTATGGCAATAGCGTAGTACGTTTATATATAACGGTAGCATAAACATACGTACCGCAACAACGTACTTATAGGACAATAGCATAGTATGTTTATATATAACAGTATCATAAACATACGTACCACAACAACGTACTTATACAGAAATAGCATAGTACGTTTATATATAACAGTATCATAAACATACGTACCGCAACAACGTACTTATACGGCTATAGCATAGTATGTTTTTATATATAACGGTATCATAAACATACATACCGCAACAACGTACTTATAGGGCAATAGCATAGTACGTTTATATATAACGGTATCATAAACATACGTACCGCAACAACGTACTTATAGAACATAGCATAGTACGTTTATATATAACGGTATCATAAACATACGTACCGCAACAACGTACTTATAGGGCAATAGCATAGTACGTTTATATATAACGGTATCATAAACATACGTACCGCAACAACGTACTTATAGAACATAGCATAGTACGTTTATATATAACGGTATCATAAACATACGTACCGCAACAACGTACTTATAGGGCAATAGCATAGTACGTTTATATATAACGGTATTATAAACATACGTACCGCAACAACGTACTTATAGAACATAGCATAGTACGTTTATATATAACGGTATCATAAACATACGTACCGCAACAACGTACTTATAGGGCAATAGCATAGTACGTTTACATATAACGGTATCATAAACATACGTACCGCAACAACGTACTTATAGGGCAATAGCATAGTACGTTTATATATAACGGTATCATAAACATACGTACCGCAACAACGTACTTATAGGGCAATAGCATAGTACGTTTATATATAACGGTATCATAAACATACGTACCGCAACAACGTACTTATAGAACATAGTATAGTACGTTTATATATAACGGTATCATAAACATACGTACCGCAACAACGTTCTTATAGGGCAATAGCATAGTACGTTTATATATAACGGTATCATAAACATACCTACCCGACAACGTACTTATATGGCAATAGCATAGTATGTTTATATATAACAGTATCATAAACATACGTACCGCAACAACGTACTTATAGGGCAATAGCATAGTACGTTTACATATAACGGTATCATAAACATACGTACCGCAACAACTTACTTATATGGCAATAGCATAATACGTTAATATATAACGGTATCATAAACATACGTACCGCAACAACGTACTTATAGGGCAATAGCATAGTATGTTTACATATAACGGTATAATAAACATACGTACCGCAACAACGTACTTATATGGCAATAGCATAGTACGTTAATATATAACGGTATCATAAACATACGTACCGCAATAACGTACTTATAGGCTAATAGCATAGTACGTTTACATATAACGGTATCATAAACATACGTACCGCAACAACGTACTTATATGGCAATAGCATAATACGTTAATATATAACGGTATCATGAACATACGTACCGCAACAACTTACTTATAGGGCAATAGCATAATACGTTAATATATAACGATATCATAAACATACGTACCGCAACAACGTACTTATATGGCAATAGCATAGTACGTTAATATATAACGGTATCCTAAACATACGTACCGCAACAACGTACTTATAGGGCAATAGAATAGTACGTTTACATATAACGGTATCATAAACATACGTACCGCAACAACGTACTTATAGGGCAATAGCATAATACGTTAATATATAACGTTATCATAAACATACGTACCGCAACAACGTACTTATAGGGCAATAGCATAATACGTTAATATATAACGGTATCATAAACACACGTACCGCAACAACGTACTTATATGGCAATAGCATAGTACGTTAATATATAACGGTATCATAAACATACATACCGCAACAACGTACTTATAGGGCAATAGCATAGTACGTTTACATATAACGGTATCATAAACATACGTACCGCAACAACGTACTTATATGGCAATAGCATAGTATGTTTATATATAACGGTATCATAAACATACGTACCGCAACAACGTATTTAAAGGGTAATAGCACAGTACGTTTATATATAACGGTATCATAAACATACGTACCGCAACAACGTACTTATACGGCAATAGCATAGTACGTTGATATATAACGGTATCATAAACATACGTACCGCAACAACGTACTTATACGGCAATAGCATAGTACGTTTATATATAACGGTATCATAAACATACGTACCGCAACAACGGACGTATACGGCAATAGCTTAGTACGTTTATATATAACGGTATCATAAACATACGTACCGCAACAACGTACTTATATGGCAATAGCATAGTATGTTTATATATAACGGTATCATAAACATACGTACCGCAACAACGTATTTATAGGGCAATAGCACAGTACGTTTATATATAACGGTATCATAAACATACGTACCGCAACAAAGTACTTATACGGCAATAGCTTAGTACGTTTATATATAACGGTATCATAATCATACGTACCGCAACAACGTACTTATATGGCAATAGCATAGTACGTTTATATATAACGGTATCATAAACATACATACCGCAACAACGTACTTATAGGGCAATAGCATAGTACGTTTATATATAACGGTATCATAAACATACGTACCGCAACAACGTACTTATAGGGCAATAGCATAGTACGTTTACATATAATGGTATCATAAACATACGTACCGCAACAACGTACTTATATGGCAATAGCATAGTATGTTTATATATAACGGTATCATAAACATACGTACCGCAATAACGTATTTAAAGGGCAATAGCACAGTACGTTTATATATAACGGTATCATAAACATACGTACCGCAACAACGTACTTATACGGCAATAGCATAGTACGTTGATATATAACGGTATCATAAACATACGTACCGCAACAACGTACTTATACGGCAATAGCATAGTACGTTTATATATAACGGTATCATAAACATACGTACCGCAACAACGTACTTATACGGCAATAGCTTAGTACGTTTATATATAACGGTATCATAAACATACGTACCGCAACAACGTACTTATACGGCAATAGCATAGTAAGTTTATATATAACGGTATCATAAACATACGTAACGCAACAACGTACTTATACGGCAATAGCATAGTACGTTTATATATAACGGTATCATAAACATACGTACCGCAACAACGTACTTATACGGCAATAGCTTAGTACGTTTATATATAACGGTATCATAAACATACGTACCGCAACAACGTACTTATATGGCAATAGCATAGTATGTTTATATATAACGGTATCATAAACATACGTACCGCAACAACGTATTTAAAGGGCAATAGCACAGTACGTTTATATATAACGGTATCATAAACATACGTACCGCAACAACGTACTTATACGGCAATAGCTTAGTACGTTTATATATAACGGTATCATAATCATACGTACCGCAACAACGTACTTATATGGCAATAGCATAGTATGTTTATATATAACGGTATCATAAACATACGTACCGCAACAACGTACTTATAGGGCAATAGCATAGTACGTTTATATATAACGGTATCATAAACATACGTACCGCAACAATGTACTTATAGGGCAATGGCATAGTACGTTTACATATAACGGTGTCATAAACATACGTACCGCAACAACGTACTTATATGGCAATAGCATAGTATGTTTGAATCACATATAATGGTATCATAAACATATGTACTGCAACAACTATATATATATATATATACATGTTATAAAAAGACTCATATTTAGTTTCTATAATTCTTTTAAATAATGCCGCGATAACCCTTGTATATCGCCTATTCAAAACTCTTTTTTTTCACAATAATCAATTTTGTCTGTTCTATTTGATAAAGTGAATATGAATTGATTTATACTCACTGAAATTGAACTAAGATATTAATTAAACTACGGAATAATCTGTGTTTATTTTCAGTGAGGCGTTTTGAAAGTCCTCGAGTATACATATAACAGTTTTCATCATGTAAATATGGAATAAACTGTTCCGCAGGACAATACATACAAATATAAAAGTCATTTTTTCAAAAGTTCAGAGCATTTGTAGTTAGTTGATGAGTAATGATACTCACGATTTAAAAAACAGAGAGTGTTTTGTTAAAAAAAAAGAATTATGAGTAAAATACTCAAAATCTATTATCTACAACCTGAAGAAATAATCAGGGAAAGCATATTGGGGTGTTTAAATTGTGTTTACGCAGCAAGCTATTAATTGATCAAATTTATCTGATTTATTATGATTGAAAAATGTATTCAACAAAGCACTTTACTGGTATCTTCAAATTAGACAGATTTTTGACAAAATGTATTTGTTATCTCTGTTGATCGAGGAAAAAAATAAGAATTTAGAAAATTTGTTGAGGGGGTTTGCAAGCATCTGGCCAAAGCAGAAGGCCCAACTGACCTCAAAGGGTTCGCCTTCCCAGTTGGCGAGATCCCATTGGGGAATCTTACCCCGAGTGTTTTCTCTGCATTTTACAGTATATTTTAACGGATTATCATATGTGTATATCCTTAATACTGTACTCACACCAAGCTCACAATTAGAGTAGGCGATTATCTCTAAACAATGTATAGTGTACTCAACTATATTATGTGAAACACTAATATGTAAGCTGTATCTGTATTGACCTTACAGACTACCTTCCCCGTGTTTTAGTCACGGAGGCAGTATAATACTTTAGCTAAGTTATGTTAAAATCTCTTACAAAGTGTTTTAACTAGGACAACAGTGTCTACTTTACCAGGAAAACAATATCCTGTATGCAAAAGATCTTTCGGAATAAAAATTCCTTCGTCAGCTGCCATAAAGAGGCACCGTTGTGTTACTTAAATATTCGGCGTTTTAGCCCGTATACACGTATATCCATCCTTGTGAATTTTACATGTTTATTCTCTACCAGTATATGTTAAACTGTGTGGTATCGTGTGTCACCGTGGACTATGTATTAGTATATATATTCACTTCCACTCTTTACATGTATATGTTAGATCGTTTTCACACTCAATTAGTATCAGAATACTAGAAGTTGGCCTCTGCCGATCGAGTAGTGTATGCTGTTACCATCACCTACTGAACATTCTCTGTTTTCAGTGTATTGTAAGTTTGTTGCAATTTGTTGTATTGTAACAGTTACTGCGTGTTGTAATCGCTTTGAGTGTGTATGCTATTTTATTCCAATTCTCCAGTTCTTGACCTGGCGAGATTTTCGTGCAATCGTATAATCTCTTTGTGTAATAAATACACTAAGTTACACTCAATTGGGTAATACTAATAGTCGATTCTAATAGTTAACCAATCTTCAATATTCTCTACTTTAAAGAGCTGGTCTTCAAACCATCACATTCACCTATAGTGAATTATGTGTTTGTGTATATACACTGTATATTGCGTGTTTGTTTACCGCTTAAATATACTTTCTATTCGCAAGCAAATACGAGTTTGGTTACCGTTTCTATTGCTTGTATATCTGATTTCAATTTCACCAAGGGTTTAATTGATTTGCAGAGTGTTTGCAATAGAAACGGTAAACAAACTCACTCGACTATAGCACTCTGAAATGAATTAAACCCTTGGTGAAATTGAAATCAGATATACAAGCAATAGAAACGTTAAACAAACTCGTAATTGCTTGCGAATAGAAAGTATATTTAAGCGTAAACAAACACGCAATATACAGTGTATATACACAAACACATAATTCACTATAGGTGAATGTGATGTGTTGAAGACCAGCTCTTTAAAGTAGAGAATATTGAAGATTGGTTAACCATTAGAATCGACTATTAGTGTTACCCAATTGAGTGTAGCTTAGTGTATTTTTTACACAAAGAGATTATACGACTGCACGAACATCTCGCCAGGTCAAGAACTGGAGAATTGTAATAAAATAGCATACACACTCAAAGCGATTACAACACGCAGTAACTGTTACAATACAACAAATTGCAACACACTTACAATACACTGAAAACAGAGAATGTTCAGTAGGTGATTGTAACAGTATACACTACTCGATCGGCAGATGCCAACTTCTAGTATTCTGATACTAAATGAGTGTGAAAACGATCTAACATATACATGTAAAGATTGGAAGTGAATATATATACTAATACATAGTCCACGGTGACACACGATACCACACAGTTTAACATATACTGGTAGAGAATACACATGTAAACTTCACAAGGGCGGATATACGTGTAAACGGGCTAAAACGCCAAATATTTAAGTAACACAACGTTGCCTCTATATGGCAGTTGACGAAGGAATTTTTATTCCGAAAGAGCTTTTGCATACAGGATATTGTTTTCCTGGTAAAGTAGACACTGTTGTCTTAGTTAAAATACTTTATAAGATATTTTAACATAACTTAGCTAAAGTATTATACTGCCTCCGTGACTAAAACACGGGGAAGGTAGTCTGTAACGTCAATACAGATACAGCTTACATATTAGTGTTTCACATAATATAGTTGAGTACACTATACATTGTTTAGAAACAATCGCCTACTCTAATGTGAGCTTGGTGTAAGTACAGTATTAAGGATATACACACATAATAATCCGTTAAAATATACTGTAACATGCATAAAAAACACTCGGGGTACGACTCCCCAGGGGGATCTCGCTAACTGAGAAGGCGAACCCTTTGAGGTCAATTGGGCCCTTTACTGTGGTCAGACGCTTGCAAACCCCCTCAACAACATATCGTAACAGCTTTCAGCTTTCGATTTTATTTCAGATTAACAGCACCTCCACACGTGGAAATGTCTATTTCTGTCTTTGTAATCTTGCTCGAGCAATAATGATGTAAGATTGAAATCGCAGATGAACTTAGAAGATCAGCAAATTTGGGGGAAAACAACAGTTTACATTAATCATAGGAAATGTGCCAGTGGTAATATGTATGTCATCGACGGCTTTAAAATAAATGTAACGAAGTGGTGCATGTTAAAAACATAACCCGCAAAATATTAATATGAAGAATAACTTTGAAAATGATTATGGAGACAGACGGAGAGTGCAGTGCAACCCGACGAGTTTCGCATTAAATTGGAAGCTAATCGGTACTTCTTGACTATCTTCTTAGATACATAAATGTAAAATCTCTGAAATTCATTATTATGATAATACTAATTTAAAGTAACATCCCGCCAACAACACCCTAATTTTACAAATTATGTACACCGTACTGATGACGAGTAATATAATTTAAATATTTTGAATCCAAACTCTTTATATGTAACCGGGTACACTTACAGTTCCTAACCATATGTCCTCGATAGCTCAGTGGTTGGAGCCCTGGTACGCTAAACCAGAGACCCTGGGTTCGAGTCGCGGTTGAGGAACGAGTTTTTAACCACTATTTACCTGTACCCGGTTACATACACCCCCACCAGATTGAAATTCGTCCCTGAATTTCTAGTGGTGTTAACTCCAGGCAGGCTGTTTCATGCTAACAAACACGGTCCTGGATCCCGGACGAGCCAAATATTACAGGTGGTGAAAAAATAGTTCCTCAATCGGGACTCGAACCTCGGGTCTATGGTTTACCGTACCAGGGCTCTACCCACTGAGCTATTGAGGACATACGGTTAGGAATCGATTATTCACCGTTTACCTGTACCCGGTTACAAACACCACCACCAGATTGAAATTAGTCCCTGAATTTCTAATTATACAGGAGAACCACTGCTGGTGTTTCTCAGGATGATCCCGGACGAGCCCCCAAATATAACAGGTGGTGAAAATATCGTTCCTCAACCGAGACTCGAACCCCGGGTCTCTGGTTTACCGTACCAGGGCTCCAACCACTGAGCTATCGAGGACATACGGTTAGGAATCGATTATTCACCATTTACCTGTACCCGGTTACATACACATAATAAGCAATGTTTTGTGTTGCAGATGTATCAAGGTTTTGTGTTGTAGATGTATCAAGGTTTTGTGTTCTGTATATCAACATCTAGTTTCCGTATATCGACAGTGCATTTGTTGTGGCTGTACATTCTTTTTGATATTAAATAAAATGCTGAGTAGTCCATAATTGTATTTTTAACTAAATAATAATAACGTGGTCCAAATGTAATACTGTTTTATTGCAGTATACATCAAGGTTACACTTCCAAGTAAATTTAAAGTAAAACTAGTAAATTTAAAGTAAAACTGACAAAGTTCTTGAACAACAGTATTCCATAGTAATGATATGAGACGGCCGACGGACAGCAAGTCCGAGGGCATCTCTTAAAAGCATAACTCTAACTGATCTTCTGATTTTATACAGGAAATACGAATCCATAAGTTACCGTTATAGAAAGAGTTACTAACAACATAACTAATAAAATGTCCCTTAATGTGTATTGACAACACAGTTATTAGTTACATCTGCAGACTGTTAGGCAATTATTACATCATAAACCAATTAGTGAACCACTACAAAGAGATATTGAAAACTTGTAATATTGTAAGCTGACAAAAGAGTATGTAAGATGAGAAAGACATTATGTAAACCTCTGTTACATCTCTTCCTGTTCCGTAAAATGAAGCTACCTGGCTTCATCATTTAAAAATAAATTACATAACTGATAAATAAGCAATTAATACACTGTTAGCATAATGCCAGCAAGTGTACAATAATAATTGAAAAATACATTATCGAACTTCTGAATGCATAATCATGATAATCGCTCCACAAAAGACATGTACAAAATGCGTATGACTTAAAATGAACTATTGGACATACGATGAGCATATATAGGACGTACTTTTAACATACAAATTATAAAATCAATTGAATTAACCATAAAGCTGTACAGTCCCTATTTTAACTGGTAATAACTCATGAATATGAATGAGTCACGTGTGAAGTAGTTTCAAATCGACGAACACCCCAAAAGTCGGTATATAAGGAGAAATCGATACGTAAAATTTCACATTTTTATTTAGCCTTCGTACAGGTAACATCGATAAATACGGCTTCAGAATATATGTGATAAAAAAATAGTTGCCCGGAACGGGATTTGAACCACAGCCTTGCACTTGTAAGATTTGAAAGATGTACTCTGAACCTCTAGATCACTGCTATTTATTGATATTGTGTAGCATTTTTAACACTAAATAGGCATTACGTAATAACAAGAGCGCGCACACAAACTCATCAAACGCTAAATAACAAGTCGAGATATGGTTGATTTGAGGCGAAGTATTAGTTTCATATTGATACAATACAGTATTACACCAGGCAATGTTAATTTACACGTGCGACAATATGGACTGCATATTTATTGATCCATCTTTAGTTGCGTTCAAATGTGTTAAGTTATTTTGCCTCATAATATATGGTAGTTAGTATACTATTTTCTCAAGTAGCGTTGTAGTTCATTGGATACAGCACCAGACTTGAAATCAGAAGGTCGTGTGTTCGATCCCCGAAAGAAGCTAACTTTTTTTTTTCTGTAAAAATTACTGTTACCGGTGTATAGGTACGATGTGCACTGGTCGATATATATACAGTAAATGATTTCTTGCGCTATATTTGCTCGCTTAAATACCCGATTTCGACATGAGCTGGTGAACATGAAGTTACAAATAAAGACACGCCTACAAAGAAGAAATCGATTGATATAGGGACTCTGTGCTTTAATGAGAGTTTTGGTATCGAATTATCTAAAGAAACAAAGGTAACGAACCAACTAGGTTACTGTTAGCGTTATAATCAGACTGAGCGATGCTCCTGATGTTATAACATGGAACTGCAACGGTTCAAGAAATCGAGAACAACAAATAAACATAAATACATAATAAATAAAACATCAATCGATTAGAATAATTTAAACCTGAATGAAGAATATATGAAAATCAGAAAATAAAACATGACAATAGACAGTTCATAATCCAGATTGTTAAAACGTATTTTGCCTTTGTACAATATCTGAAGTGTCGTTGAAGCCTCACATCTCAATTCTCTTGTACGAAAGTTTCCAAGTCCGTATCCATGTGGAACAAAATGTGTATCGCTTTCAAAGAAAATAAGCAAACAAACGGAATGTTGAGTAGTGGAATTTGTTAATCGTGTTGATAAGTTGTAACACTAAAGTCATGTTTGTGAAAAACCTTATTATACTTTGTTATATCGATATATACAGAATAACCATACAGAATGCATATTTAAGGAGTGTTCAGTTCCTACACACATTTGCAAGGTGGTTCCATACAATACATGTTGATGGAGTCAAGATTGCAATCTAGACTAGAGTTACAATTATCGTATAAAAGACACTTAAAGATGACCAAGTGTAAAGACTTGAAATAAGAATCACGGTTTCACTTGAACTTCGGAAACAAAAAGAATCTTCCATGAATATGTCCACGACCAAACACACTTACACTTGGTTTGTAAAATGTTGTTTCGGGGATGATTATGTTGATGATTATTTCGAATAATAATGTGTCCTTTATAGTAAAATGTATCCATGATAAAGTATTATAGCGTTGAATACAACCAGATTAAACATCGTTCCGTAGTATTTGTCCATGTAATGATGAAATAAGATATACTGTATGTTCATGTCAGCTGAAACTATCTCGGGAATTATCCATGATGATATTGTTGAGTTGAAGTCCTTGGAAATACGTTTGAATGCCCTTGTGGAGAATTATCCGTCATGATCATGATCGATGTTGTCGAAAATAAATAAATCCACTGCTAATATCCATAACAGAACTACTCGTTTCATGTTAATACATATATATAGTTAATATATATTCACTTACGAGGTACCCATGATCTTTAGATGAGCTAAAAAGTTATCTACCCGGATTCTCCACCATATGTAAGCAAGATGTTGTGTTGTAGATGTATCAAGATTTTGTGTTGTAGATATATCAAGGTTTTGTGTTGTAGATGTATCAAGGTTTTGTGTTGTAGATGTATCAAGGTTTTGTGTTGTAGATGTATCAAGATTTTGTGTTGTAGATGTATCAAGGTTTTGTGTTGTAGATGTATCAAGGTTTTGTGTTGTAGATGTATCAAGGTTTTGTGTTGTAGATGTATCAAGATATTGTGTTGTAGATGTACAAGGTTTTGTGTTGTAGATGTATCAAGATTTTGTGTTGTAGATGTATCAAGATTTTGTGTTGTAAATGTATCAAGGTTTTGTGTTGTAGATGTATCAAGGTTTTGTGTTGTAGATGTATCAAAGTTTTTTGTTCTGTATATCAACATATATTTGCTCCGTATATCGACAGTACTTGTGTTGTGGGTGTACATTCTTTTTGATATAAAATAAAGTGCTGGATAGTCCATAATTGTATTTTTAACTAAATAATAATAACGTTGTCCAAATTTAATATTGTTTTATTACAGTACACATCCAGATTAAACTTCCAAGAAAATTTAAGTAAACAAAATGAGATATAGGGTCCTATATAAACCAAATGCAATGGCATCGTAGGTCCGCACTGTACTACAAACAATAAGCAATATTTAATTAATTATACAATGAAAAAGACAAAATACAACAGAAAGGGTGGTGAAGACAGGTTACCGACTTGGAGCGGTTAGCAGGCTATAAGGCCAACAGGTTAGCTTGAATCGATTTTATTTGTGCACAATCCTCACTATTATCCTGTCTTCAGCGCCCAAATAAACAAGACAGTGTAAACAAAACTACATCCCATCAAAAGGAATTCCCTAAAAATAAAGTCCACATCCAGAGCAAATAGCAAAAGAATCACTAAGATGTTGTTGTAAAGCTATATAAAATACAAAATAAAAAACATCTCAGGATGTATCCAGAATTGTACTGAACAACCACAGCAGTTGCATACAAAGAGAAACCCAATCTAGGGTACGACCAGAAAACACGAGGAACGACAGTTCATGCACCTGCCTCCCTTGGTTGGGGTTTTCTGACGAACTTCCTGATTAATTTTGTAAAGTGGTCAGGAAATCCGCCAGATCCCTTTAACTTACGAAGTTGTTAGACCAAATCTCCATAAAATAAGGGTTTTGATATTCCATGTCGCAGAAGAGTTTTAAGGTTGATGTTTTACTTCTGCAGTAGATTTTCGTTGCGGCGGTAGACCTTTGAGAAAGATCTACATAGTCTGTGATAACAAAAACCCTGCTGAAGAAGTTTACTTGTAATAACTTGATTTCGATCATTGAAGTCTATAACATCATTACAAGCTTTAGCAAAACGAATGAGCTGGGAAATATAAACCCCGTATGATGTAGCACGAGGTACATCCCCATCCAGGATAGTTAACGATGTTAAAGTTGAAGTCATCTCTATTATCATAGATTTTAGTATGTATGAAACGATTAGAAATCGAGAGATGAAGATAGAGGAATGCTGCTACATTATGAGAACTGTTGGCGTTATTCAACGTGAGCTCTGGCAGATAAATGTTAGTAACCATATGAGCAAAGAACGGAGTATCAATACTGAGTATGTCATCTAGATAGCGAGATGTATTATTAAACGCATCAATAACTTCGCTCTGGCTAGCAGGTGACAAACTCAACATAAAATCTCTTCCATAGCAGTACAAAAACAAATATGCGACAAGTGGTGCACAGTTAGTACCCATAGGAATACCAACAACCTGGTGGTAAACAGTTTTATCGTATCTTATAAAGATGTTATTGAGAAGGAAAGATAACGCTTTACAAACATCAGCACACGTCCACAAATTATAATTACCAATAGGGGCGTTTGAAAAGTTGTACCTTCTCTAGCAAATGTCTTCTGAATAAGCTGAAGCAACTTATCTTTGATTATATTATGTGGTAGAGTAGTATATAGTGTGGAAAAGTCGATTGATTCCTGGGTTTTCAAAAGCCTTTCTCCAATACTTAATAACGTGTTCTTTAATCGCGGATAGTCAAGAAGTCAATAGTTTTGATATATTGGTCGTGATACATGAGCTTGAATTAGCTAAATCTAACTTTGCATGGAATTTTGTGGAGTTCGGGTATCCA
Organism: Cyrtodaria siliqua; assembly: GCA_037043455.1. Lineage (NCBI taxonomy): Eukaryota > Metazoa > Mollusca > Bivalvia > Adapedonta > Hiatellidae > Cyrtodaria > Cyrtodaria siliqua. The sequence goes on from JAWPHD010006873.1 coordinate 128,030, forward strand.
GTACATTGTAGGGAGCCAAGTATACTTACTATTTGCAGAAACCTGTACAGTCTCCATAAAGGTCACATGCTGGTAAACAATGTCCTTCTCCAGCAAAGCTGTGGTTAAATAAGCGGAAGTGCTCTCTAGCTCTGCATTCAAAGTATTGATATAATGTAATCGTCAGACTATAATTATATTGTTGGAAGCTTTGCCTACAGGAACTAAAATAAGTTTAGTCTGCAGATTCTGAATACTCTTCTTAAGGTGTCGTAAACTGTAAATAGACGGCCGTGGAAGCAGGGATGGATTTTTTCGTAAAATAATATACGTAATGCAATAATTTCAGAAATAGTAAAGTGCGTATTTGCGTTTTCGCGCTTACACCACCTAGTACAGAAATCCGTTAAAGAACCCGCAATTTCATTGCGACAGGCATCAATATATGATGAAAGGCGCTACTTAGGACCTTTGACAATTAATTGCACATTAAGGGACATTTTATTATGTATGTTGTTAGTAACTGTTTCTATAACGGTAACTAATTGATTCGTATTTCCTGTATACAATGAGATGATCAGTGAGAAGGACAGTCTAAGTCAGTAATGAGAGAGGCCAGTTAGAGTTATGCTTTTAAGAGATGCCCTCGGACTTGCTGTCCGTCGGCCGTCTCATATCATTACTATGGAATACTGTTATTCAAAAACTTTTTTCAGTTTTACTTTAAATTTACTTGGAAGTGTTACCTGGTTGTGTACTGTGTAATAAAACATTATTAAATTTGGACACCATTATTAAAATTATTTAGTTAAAAGTACAATTATGGACTACTAGTACCCAGCACTTTATGTAATATCAAAAAGAAAGTACAGCAACAACAACACAAGCACTGTCGACATACGGAGCAAATATATGTTGATATACATAAACAAAACATTGATACATCTACAACACAAAACCTTGCTTACAATGTAAACTGCTTTAACCAGCCAGGCAATTTCCCAAAATTGCAGCGTTGAATTGGAGTTACCAACTCATAATTCATTTAAAGCATATTCAATCACAAGTATTTTAAGAACCCGTGAACAATCCTATACTTTTGTAATCTGAACACCTGGATAGAGTTTCGATAAACGGTTTCTTAATATAATTTTGCCGTTATTTGGAAGGTAAGTTTCTTTAAATTGAATGTAACCAAGTGGTGCATGTAAAAATTCTAAAATACATACTTTAAGTTTTGTCTTTAGAGCATATTTTAACAGGAAAGAAGTTTTAAAAATCTGTGCTTTTTTGCATAATATATACAAATATAAATTGTGCAAATTTTGAGAAAATAAAACATGTTGAATTCAACACAAATTATTTATTGTTTGATGTGTCACTGCGGTATCTCAAGTATGGAAAATTGACTATAAAATAAAAACTAGTCAAACACACAATATTGAATCGTACTACATGTATAGTTTATAGAGTTATTTATGTATTCCAGACGACACTTATAACTTCTCTAGCTAAATTTCATTTCATATCTTTTAAATGGAATGTACATTTGTTTACAAAAAAATATCATCAATATCTGTTTAACAGATTGATCCAATACAATTTGAATATAAATAATCAGTTTGATAATAGGTCTATATGTTTAGATTTTGAGCAAATTATGACGAAACATACATGCTTTATTAGCATTTAAAATAAGTGTACTTATAAGTGTCGTCCAGTGTATATAAAATCTACTCCGTTTTAGTGGAACTTTCGAATTTTTTAATAACTTTCATTTGTTCGACATTTACGAAACTGCGAAGACAGACTGAGAGAGCAACACGGTGATGTTAAATTGGACGCTACTTCCTATAATTGGACGCTACTTCCTATAATTGGACGCTACTTCATATGTACTTCTAATGTACTTCTAAAATCTAAAATTCATTATTTATAACAATATAAATTTAAAATAAAACTATCATAATTTATATGATTACGTCATTTGTATAGCCGTATTATATTGCAATATTACTAATTGGCTAGAAACGTTTTTGGGAGTCACTCTTTCTATCGAATAGAGTCTATGCTTGGGGAAAATACGTGACCACCCGTTTAAGTTCCCATCCGAAGGACGAAGCTAAGGGAAGACTCTTGTCGAAAGAGCCCACATTTATTGAAACCTTACTTTCCTGTATAAAGGAATGTATACACAGTATCAATAATTGAAGGAAAATATACACAGTAACAATAATTGAAAGAATATACACACATTATTAACAATTGAAGGATTGCATATACAGTATCAATAATTGCAGGAATATATACACAGAATTAATAATTGAAGGAATATATACACAGTATTAATAATTGAAGGATTGTATACACAGAATCAATAATTGAAAGAATATATACACATTATTAATAACACAGTATCAATAATTGAAGGTTTGTATACACAGTATCAATAACTGAAGGAATATATACTCAGTATTACTAATTGAATGATTGTATACACAGTATCAATAATTCAAGGAATATATACACAGTATCAATAACTGAAGGAATATATACTCAGTATTACTAATTGAAGGATTGTATACACAGTATCAATAATTCAAGGAATATATACACAGTATCAATAACTGAATGAATATATACTCAGTATTACTAATTGAAGGACTGTATACAAAGTATCAATAATTGAAGGAATATATACACATTATTAATTATTGAAGGTATATATACACAGTATTAATAATTGAAGGAATATATACACCGTATTAATAAATGAAAGATTGTATACAAAGTATCAATAATTGAAGGAATATATACACATTATTAATTATTGAAGGAATATATACACAGTATCAATAACTGAAGGAAAATATACACAGTATTACTAATTGAAGGACTGTATACAAAGTATCAATAATTGAAGGAACATATACACAGAATCAATAACTGAAGGTATATATACAAAGTATCAATAATTGAAGGAATATATACACAGAATCAATAACTGAAGGTATATATACACAGTATTAATAATTGAAAGATTGTATACAAAGTATCAATAATTGAAGGAATATATACACAGAATCAATAACTGAAGGACTATGAACACATTATTAATTATTGAAGGAATATATACACAGTATTAATAATTGAAGAATTGTATACATACTATAGTATCAATAATTGAAGGAATATATACACAGTAACAATAACTGAAGGAATATATACACAGTATTACTAATTGAAGGACTATATACACAGTATTAATAACTGAAAGATTGTATACAAAGTATCAATAATTGAAGGAATATAGTATATTTTTATTTTATTGTAAGCCAAATATGGCCCATGAACATGTTTACAAATAATACAAATGTTGATTTCAATATGGTTAGATGGCAGCAGTACATGTGTTAGTAGTTTTTGCAGACATATATGTCACAGTACATGTATATAGTTAACGAAACCATAATGAACTTGTTTTACAGATTAACAATAATTCAAAGAAACTTTTCAATAGGACGTAAGCTAATTTTAAACAATAATTGTTTAAGTTCACATACGTGCGTACTCTGACTTAAGCGTGAACTAGTATGCATGTGACTTGAGAATTCTTGGGAGAGATCTTTGGTTTGCCATTGTAAACTGTAATACTATATAGTTTTCATTGCTTTGGTTACAAGGGTAGTGTTTTCGGTAGTCTTACTAATTAATTAACGGATTGAATATTGTTCACTCGTTTCCTTAGTTCAAAAGCCTTATATACGTATATTCCTAAATTTTGTGTTTCATTTTTATTTTCATGCTTCATTAATTGTTTAAATTTCATGAAACTAGGATTTTTCCAAAAGTATTGTTTTATATACATCTTTCTTAATTCATTGTAGTTTGTACATTCTATTACAAAGTGATATTCGTCTTCTAACAAATGACATTGTTTACACTTTCTATCGTCGTATGGGACCCTTTCCGGTTTTTTCCATCGCCCTGTCTCAACTTCTAGCCTATGTGAGGAGAGTCTTAGTCTTGTAAGGGTCGTTCGAAATTTATTGATATTTAAAACATCAAGATATTGATTAAAATCGAAAGTAGCTATAGATCTATAGCATAAAGCTCTTGATGAATTGTTTAATTCTGTGTTCCAATTTTGAATAAAATTATCTTTAAGTCTTCGCTTAAATGCATTTAGAAATGTTGTTACATTGCCTGCCCCTTGTGCAAGCCATACATCATGGAAACCCGATGTTGATAGTAATATTTTGACCTGTGATACCCAATTGATTTTATTTATTTGCCTTTCACAATCTTCTTTAAGCATATCATATACCCTTTTTATATATTTAGTTTCATCAGATGTACATATTTTTAGCCAGGATTTTATAATTAAAGCAGAAATTTGTCCTAAATCAACAAATCCGTTGTTGATATGTTTTTAATTATCAAATATCATTATAAATACGATGGTAACTATGCTATTGATGTATTTTTAGTGAAAATATGTTTTTAAAGATAAAAACCGAAAAGACGAACAGGCAACGCTAAAAAATTGAAAAAAAATCAAAGGGGGAAAACTCTTCCTCGTAAAACCGGAAGTGACGTCATTGGGAACAAAACGAAACCATTTGTACATAGGGAAAGCACGCAAAAACAGTATAGTGTGTGTGAAAATGTCGGAAATAAGCGACTATGATGCTGAGTCAGATGAAATGCCCATGATAAGAAGGTTGCACAATGTGCAACCTTACGATTTTGAGCCAGAATTCGTGTCTGAGGATGAAAATACCTCGGATTCATCAACCGATGGCGATGAGGAAGTTGAACGCGGTGCAGGTCATCGAAATTCTGAAAGTCACCAGCAACGCTGCAATATCTCGGTACATTTATACTAAGCGCGAAATGCAGTATATTCCGAATGAATGGACATGGTCTAATACTTGTACATTAATACGAGCGTCAGATTATAAGGACTTTATTTTTGCCGAAAAATAGACATTGAAAAAATATATTTAGAGTCTAGTAAGTATAATTGATAAATAAATAAATGTAACAGCATCTAATTTCTATAGTATTCTATATACCATAAGTCCGCCTCAAAAACAGTCTATAGTGGTGTATGAGATTCGGATTTGCAGTATGACACGCTCTCCACGTGCCGCCAAATAACAATATACCACACAGCGACTAATCAACTATTGCGGTGCCCTATTGAAGTACAGCCTAATCATGGTACAAACGTCGGTATATGACAAAATCACGCACCATTTAGGGAAACGTAGTTTTATGATATGCCTACATTTCCTGTATATTGCAATTCCGTGAGCGGTGCAATACCGCCGCGGCGAGCCGCGTATTGCACAAGACGGATATATGATGCGTGAGAAACTAGTTAGTTCATCGCGCACGAAGATGATCTAAATAATATAGTCAAATGTATTATGAGCACGACATAATGTATTATGTACATGTAGAGATCGAAAAAACAGACCTAACAATTTTTTTATTTAGAATATAAAGTATATATATGCTTGTAAAGCACTTATTTTACTTACTGCATGAGGTAAAAGCCGTTATTGTTGTTGTTTTGCCATACAACATTACTGAACTAATATAATAGCTAGTAACATTATCAATTTTCTGCGTTTTAATAGACATCCATGAAACATTTTGTCATTTTTTTCAAATCCAGAGACCGATATATAACTCTATATAAATCTATAACACTATTGGCAGAAGAAGGTGTATAATTTAAAAAAAAATAAAAAAATAATACTACAAAATATATATTGAAACAACGACAGTGTTTATTTCACCGAATTCATTTACATTCATATGCTAAACCTTTTTAGCGATCTTTTGAAAAAGACGGCTACATTATATTAGCGCCGTTCACGTAAGACGCATGCATCTAATTCAACAGCTAAACAATCACGATGTACAGATCTAAGACTATATACCTTTCTACAATTTATCATACACATACCCGAGGAATTGCTAAGATAACTGAACAAAAACTTCTATCTTACCTCATTTAATAATTTCTTCCTCAACGCCGGTCGAATCGGCGAATAAAACTTGCTCGGAGACGGTGGGGTTAGGCACTTCTCATTTTTGTAGGAAAATATTGTTGGTATCGCTGTTGTTTTTAATCTGCATGGCCGTCTGTCCTTCAAATTCAATGAAAATGAAACCAAAGGATGGATTTCCCACGAATCCAACTCAAAGTGTTTACTACAAACTCGCGCGTCTTTCGAGGGTTCCCATTTTTTTGACGCGACGGGCGATTTTCGTCGACAGCGGTCCACCCACAATTCAAATCTTAATCTATCATTAACCTGATTAGGAAATCGAAAAAAAATGATGTTATTAGATTGTCCTATTTTATGCACACTTTGACACCCAGCTACAGCACACGACATTTTTAACACGTACCATAAAACTTAATCCTACATAGACAATACTATACAACTCAATGCAACACCGCTGATCGTTTGGTACCAATGACGTCACAGGATCACGTGACACTTACCTGTCTTCAAAAAGGGCGAAACTCAAGCGTGTGCGCTATGAGATAAAATTGGCTACTGTGAGAAAACGGGACAACCAATAAGTGTAATATTTGAACAGATTGTATATTATATACATATATTTCAGAATATATGCTCAAAAAACACGCTAAATTTCACCTTTAAGTATAATCTCCTAGTTTTATAATCTAATCTCCCCGTTGCTCCGTATATAAAGTTATTTTGTGTAGACACTTTTACCCCTAATAGTCGTTTGCAAAAACTCAAATGTGTCCTTTCTACTTGTTGGCCTTTATGGAAACCCCACACTTCTGAAGAATAATTTAATATTGGTGTAACAAGCTTGTCAAATACATCAAGCGTGTGTTTCGGTGATAGGTTAGTAAAGTTATTAAGATGTTTGTTAAGTTTAAATATTGCCTTTAATGACTGACCAGATAACATTTTATCAGTTTCATTGAATGACCCACCAGGCGTAAAGACAATACCCAAGTACTTGAATTTACTAACAATTTCTAGCTCGTTTTCCTTATAATAAAATTTTAAATCATTTCGTAATCTTCCTCCTTTTTTAAACACCATTACTTTAGTTTTTTTACAATTAACAATCAATTTCCATCTCTCACAATATACAGCTAATACGTTTCATGCTTTTTGTAAATCTTTTTCCGATTTTGCGAATAGAATTATATCATCTGCATATAATAACAAACATAGATTAATCATACCCATCTCTACGCCCTCGACCCCATTTATTGTCAATTGTTCCTCTAAATCATTGAGGTACATACTAAACAAAAATGGCGACAAGCATTCGCCCTGTCTCACGCCAAGCAAACATGAAAAATCGTCACTTAGTGTATTCATATGCTTAACCCTTGACTTAACACTACTGTACATAGATTGTATCACATCCAGAATTTTACCCCTTATCCCAAATTTAATTAGTTTGTACCATAAAATATCCCGGACAACAAAATCAAAGGCCTTTGTGAAATCAACAAATGCACAATAGAGGGTGCCCCCTTGATTTAATGTATGTGTTATGAGGCCATGCAGTATAAAGACATTATCTACGGTGCTCATTCCCCTTCGGAAGCCTGCCTGTGCCTCAATATAGACATGATACTGCTCTGCCCATTGAGTTAATCTGTTGTTAAGTAACCTAGAAAAAAGCTTTCCCATAGTACTGAGGAGTGTAATACCCCTATAATTGCTTGGGTCCCTTGAATCGCCGCTTTTGAATATGGGAACAATATAGCCCTCACTCCATGAATCTGGGAAATAGCCTCGAGATAAACATGTGTTGAATATTTTATGCAAGTAAGGTAAAAGAGTTTCTGATCCATGTTTATAAAATTCATTAAGTAATAAGTCTGGCCCACTACTGGAATTGTTCCGAAGCTGTTTTATGCATTTAATTAGCTCTTGTTCCGTTATTGTTACGTCGAGTTCTTCGAACATTACTTGAAGTTCGCCGTTAAGGTATCTCTCATTGAAATAGCTTATATCTTCGTCCACTTGATAAAATTATATACACAGTATTAATAATTGAAGAATTGTATACATACTATAGTATCAATAATTGAAGGAATATATACGCAGTATCAATAACTGAAGGATTGTATACACAGTAACAATAATTGAGGGCATATATAATTGAAGGAATATATGCACAGTATTAATACTTGAAGGAATATATACACATTATTAATAATTGAAGAATTGTATACACAGTATAATATCAATAATTGAAGGAATATATACACTGTATCAATAACTGAAGGATTGTATACACAATATCAATAATTGACGGAATATATATTTGAAGAAATATATACACGGTATTAATAATTGAAGGAATATATGCACAGTATTACTAACTGAAGGAATATATACAGAGTATCAATAATTGAAGGATTGTATACACAGTATCAATAATTGAAGGAATATATACACAGTATCAATAATTGAATGATTTTATACACAGTATCAGTAACTGAAGAAATATATACGCAGTATTACTAATTGAATGATTGTATACACAGTATCAATAACTGAGGGAATATATACACAGTAACAATAACTGAAGGAATATATACACAGAATCAATAACTGAAGGAATATATACTCAGTATTACTAATTGAAGGATTGTATACACAGTATCAATAATTGAAAGAATATATACACAGAATCAATAACTGAAGGAATATATACACAGTATCAATAATTGAAGGAATATATACACAGTATATATAACTGAAGGAATATATACTCAGTATTACTAATTGAAGGATTGTATACACAGTATCAATAATTGTAGAATTGTATACATAGTATCAATAATTGAAGGAATATATAAAATATTAATAATTAAAGGATTGTATACACAGTATCAATAACTGAAGGAATACATACTCAGTATTACTAATAGAAGGATTGCATACACATTATCAATAATTATAAAATTGTATACACAGTATATCAATAATTGAAGGAATATATACTCAATATTAATAATTGAAAGATCGTATACACAGTATTAATAATTGAAGGGTTGTATACACAGTATCAATAACTGAAGGATTGTTTACACAGTATCAATAATTGAAGGAATGTATACACATAATCCAAGATCCGCATGAAGGATTGTATACACAGTATGAATAATTGAAGAAATGTATACACATTATTAATAATTGAAGGATATGTATACTATTTGAATGCATTTTAGAGGATATATTGTCTTTCAATCATATTTATAACCAATGCTATTTTATAATATCGGGGGACTTAAATAGTAGAGTAGGACAACTGAAGGATTATGTTGAAAACGAGTTCTTGCATAATATAGATTTTATGCCGGAAGATTATGTTGAAGATCAAATTTATGAAAGAATTTCGAAAGACTTTAAAGTGAACGAAAGTGGAAAGTTACTTTTAAATTTTTGTAAATCCACTGGGCTTAGAATTATGAATGGCAGGGTCGGAGAGGATAAATATTTAGGTAATTTTAC